>NEEE01003199.1:36255-88772 GCA_002278615.1 Pogonus chalceus
ATATATATATATATATATAAACTTTAATTGTTATGGTGTAGTGGTGTTTTGGTGTTGTGTGACAGTATGAATGGTAGCGCGTCGCGAACCTCAATCGTACTTTAGGAAACCTTTGTTGTCCTGTTGCGGTTGCTGCTGTTGGGGTGGTGGTCTTGGCCATTGACCATCAGCAGCCCCCTGTGACATCCAGTTTAAGAACCCCTGATTGTTACCCGCCTGCTGGCTACCAGTGCTTGCGTTTGCGCCCGTACCCGCGCCGCTCGGCTGGCTGCCGAAGCCCTGGTTGAAATTCTGTAACAACCGATATACAACACACATATTGCTGCAAATATTTGCAATATATACCAATAAATAAAAAAATATATATTTATGCAATGAAAACAAAACAAAAACAATGAAAAAATACGGCCGAAACGACAACGACAGCCAGCCAGCTTATCATTCATCATCATCAGCAGCAATCGCATATAAACAGGATTAAATATTCAAATACATCTCATCCAAAATAAACTTACTTGCTTCATTTATGCAAAAATATTTTATAACTTTCTCATATATTCTTGCACATATTTCAGCAAATAACTAACTTTTAAAATTGTCTTTTACTTATACGTTATAAAAATACGAGTATTCATGATTATTGTAATGTAAAACTATTAAATGAAAAATATAGTAAAGGACAATTTTAAAAATACTAAAATATATAAATAATAAAGGAAACAAATGAAAAAGAATGGGTAAATAGGAATGAAGTGTAAATGTGGAATGTAATGGGTAATTAATGTAACTGCTGTTTTTGTTTGCCGGCCGGTGGCGTCATCGCATGTCCGCTAATCGCACCGCCACTTTGACTCACCGGCTCCTGCTGATTCTGCAGGTTGCCAATGAGGCCCCACCCGGCTTGGTTGAGCGCCGCAGCTACGAGTGCAGGATTCATTGGTAGCGCACCAAGATTCAGTCCTAATCCTAATGGATTACAACTCTGTTGTGTATTGCCTTGTTGTCCTTGTCCTGTAATACCTAGTGCTTGGAGATTCGGCATATCAAGATTTCCTCGAGGTTGATTTCCCCAACCACTGTGCTGATTTGGACCTGGGGCATATCTGGCTGGTGGATATAATGGAGCGTCGGGTCGACCACCAGCCCCACCCATACCTCCACCACCACCAGCACCTCCGCCGCCAGCGCCTCCACCAGCTCCACCATGTCCGCCAGGTCCTCGAGGGCCTCCAGGTCCGTAACCACCACCAGCTCCTCGTCCTTCTGACTTTGGAGCTGCATTACTAACATGTACTGATACACCTTTCACAATATGGTCTTCACCACATAACGATTGGGCAACTTCCGGGTCAAGAAACGTAACAAAAGAGAATGCACGAAATGGTTTTGGAATAAATACGTCCGTTACTTCGCCATATTTACTAAAATATTCCCTTAAATCGTCCGCTGTTAAGTCTTCCGTACAGCGTCCAACAAATACTTTACAAGGTACTTGTTGAATCATACCTTCTTTTGAGTTTGGTACTTTAACATCGCACCATCGTCCATCAATCATATGCCGTTGTGCTAAAACTCTCATTTGAGATTCGTAAGATGCAAATCTTATAAAACCAAAACCCTTTGATTGGCCTGATTTTGTATCTTTTTTAACTTGTGCCATTAAAACTTCTCCGAACGTTTCGAAATATTCTCTTAAATTTTGTTCGGTAGTTTTCCAAGGTAAACCCAATACTATAAGATCTGTACATCTTAATTTTGTTTCGATTCGTTTTGTCTTAGCTGTTGAATTTTCTAAATTATCGTCAGATTTACGTTTGTTTTCTAAAAAAAATGAAGAAAAAAATACTTGTACTATGTACTTATACAATCTACGAATTGGTATTATTATTTATGTGAATATTAAAAGGCAATGTACCTTTTGGAAACACGCAATAGAAGACTTGTGTACCCCAACCGATTTCGGGTGGAGGATGTAATCGTCCTTCACTTAGACGTACTCCTCGCATTGCCCGTGAATCTGGGTTACGATATTTCAAGCCACAGGAACCGGGAAATTGCGCCGACAAGGTGCTAAGTAATAAGGTTCCATCATCTTCGGTGGGAAGTTCAATAGGTTCTTCACCTTCATCTTCAGCAACTTGCAAATATTCAATCGACATTCTTCCACACCAACAATCATACACTCACAACACTCGCAAAATATTACACAAATAACGCAAACGCCAAAGGCCACACACCAGCCAGACACTACAACCGCTTCATCAAAATGGCGTCTACATATGTTGAGTAAATAAATAAAGAAAAAGAAGAATATCGTAAATATATATTTTAAATTCATTTCAATCATAGAAACGCTATATTTACCTATTTATAATCTTTAATTTATATATATATNTAAAAAAAGTTTTGATCGTGTGAATCAGGCTTTAAATTATTTGACATATTTGACATTGAGAACCACGTGAAGGTTAAAATTTGACGTAAGATGTCAAACATACAAAAATATAAGAATGCAAATCCTAAAGAATTTCAAGTACCGCAAAATCGTATAGAATCTGAAGGCGATGTGTTAATTAAAAAACTATCCGCGAAACAATTAAATAAAACTATATCTTTAAATAAGTAAGACCATTAAAAAATAAATCATATTATAAGTTTTAAACTTTCAATGTTTATAGAGAACTTTTGAGAGAAAATATATTTACTAAGTCTACTGAATTAACAAATATTACAACGTATACTGCAGGTGAAAATAACTTTAATACATTTAAAGAACGTGCAGAGTTTGTTGACAATTTAGAAACATTAAAAAACTATGGCTTAACTAATGAAGAAATCGAATTATATATTGATGATCAAAAAGGGAAGAATCATCTTTATATTAAACATAAAAATGTTTGTAAAGAAATAGTAGAAGACAAATTAAAATATATCAATAGTATTATTGACTCTAAAAAGTCTGCAGTTATTTCTAATAATGAAAAGTAATAAACTTAACTATTAATATTTTTATAAGCTGTAATACTTATTTTTTTAGAGATAATTCTGTTTCAAGACATATTAAAGAACTTGCACTAAATACAAAACCAGAAAGTGATGAAACAAAATTGTATAAATTTGCGCTTGAATGTTCTTCTACTGATAAGAAATCATCAACGTCTAATCAAGACCCTATTAATTATTTACCCGAATTAGAGAAAGAATTATTTGGTCATTTAGAAGAGAAGCAAATACCGGAGTTTAAAAAACGTAGAAAAAAGAGAAAAAAATTCTTAGAGAATAATTGTACATTTTCATACGACTATAATTTAAAAAAATCAAATTGGGATGTACAAGATATTCATATAAATGTTAAAAGAAAACCTGATAGTACTTATATTTATAGTAACAAAGTTAATATAAGTAATAAAAATAATGAAATAAAACAACAGGATAAAAAGAATATATACGGCGGTAGATCATTTGTTGGTTGGGAAGAAACTTTAAAAACTATTGATATTAATAAATATGAAAAAATTACTGAACAAGATATAAAGACATTACCAAGATTTCAAAATTATCAAAAAGGAAATCCATCTAAGGTATTATGAAACACCATTTTCTTCAAGGTTTTTAATGATGTTGATTAATTAATTTTAGATATTATTTTTAAAAAATCTATCAAGACGTACCACTGAAGAAGACTTGGTGAATTTATTTAGTATATTTGATAATGAAGATAAAAAAATTACATATCGATTATTAACCGGAAAGATGACAGGACAAGCTTTTATAACATTTAATAGTAATAATATAATTTTCGTTAATACTTAAAGTAATTGAAATTAATTCTATCTTATCTTTTAGGTATATCGAAAGCAACTTCAGCTTTAGATGCATTAAATGGATTAATTATAAATGATAAACCTATAATTATTGAATATGGAAAATCATGTACTTAAAATTAATAAACTTATTATTGTTGTTATATTATTCATTTTCTTTCTTTTCAAAAGACCCTTCACTATCCGATTTATCTATAAAATAAATATTAAGTTAAATATAAAGTATTTTAATAAATACTTTTATTAATCGTTACCATCTTTAGGAGTACCAGAATTATTTTGATCTGGTGGAGGATTAGCCCCTCCAGCAACTGGTGACTGCACATTAGAATCATCAGCAGAAGCTGGTGATGGTCTTTGATCTGCATGATCTGGTGGCAAAGCTGGAGGTCCATACATTGGAGAACCTTGTACAGCTGGAGATTCAGGAACTCCACTTGATGGTGACATCGGGTGTTGACCGTCCACGGGTGGTCCCGGATGATAATGAGGATGAGGTCGACCAAGATGAGGAGCTGGAGGATATTGAGGATAAGGCTGATGATAATATGGGTGAGGGGGGTATTGTGGGTACGGCTGATGGTATGGTTGTTGTTGCGGGTATCCATAACCTGGGTGAGGTGGACGTGGTGGTAATGGAACAGACTGTGGACCTTGTCCCGGACTACCAGGTGGGTATTGTTGATACGGCATCTTTATAAATAAGTTATCGTCAAAGTATAAATATTTTTCCGTCATTTAGACTTAGAAATATACCTGTCCAGGTGGAGGTAACATAGAGCCAGGTTGTTGCGGGGGTGGTGGTCCACCCGGGTGTTGAACTCCTGGAATTGGTTGCGGTGGCATTTGCTGCGGATGTGGTGGCATAGCATGCTGTGACGGTGGCATATGAGGAGGTGGTGGGGCATGAGGATGCGGACCAGTTGGAAGATGAGGTGGTGGACCACCTGGAGGCATACCAGGCGGCGCATGATGATGTATTGGCGGTTGAACAGGTGGGGGCATACCATGCGGAGGTGGAATCATATTTTGATGTGGTTGTACAGAGGTGGCTATATCTGTAGGTGCTTGTGCAATAGATGCAGTTGTCGCCGGAGGAAGTTGAGGAGGATTAACTTCTCCATTTTGTATAGGTGACGCAGTTTGTGGCCCTTGAATTTGTTGTGCAACTGGTGAATTTATTTTTGAATCAACGTGTTGCAATTGATTTTGTTGTTGGGGTGGTTCTTGTAAAATATGATCAGATTTATCTCCATTTATTTGAATTGCAACTGGTGGTTGACTGGGTAATGGTTGCTGCTGTGCCGTTTGTGGTTGTGGCTGTTGGTGTGGTGATAATGGTTGTTGATTTTGATTATCTTGTTCATTATTTACTTTCTGAGGTGGATCCTGCTCCATTGGCTATAAAATATATATGTTTATGTATAATTATAATACAACTACTTAATAAAATATTTAACCTCTGACTGAGGATTCGAATTATTTTCATCAGACACAGGAGTAGCTGTTTCTGAAACAGTTGGTGAATTTCCAGCATTTTCTTCACTAGATCGTTGCTGCTTTTGTTGTTCCTCTAAACTTTTAATACGTTCTTTACGTAACACTTCATACTGTCGTTCAACCATTTTTTGAAGAGTTTCATCATCAACAGCTTGTTTACAGTGCTAAAATAAAGTATATTCAATATATACACACATTTATTATAATATATAACAGTACTTTTTTCAATTCTTCCTGGAATTGTTCACTACTTTCAATAAATTTACGTTTTTTTGCTTCAAACTTTTCCTCAATTTGTTGCAACTCAGCTTCTAATTTTTTCTGATGCATAGTTAAAGATTGAACTTGTCGTTTAAGTACTTGCATACGACCAGTAGTTACAACAGATCTAACATCAGGAACAACAGTATCGGAAAAGATTTCGTTAATTAAACGATGGTTTCTAAGATAACGTGCATAAGCTACATGTTTTACTGAATAGCCTTCGTCTTGGTCTAAAATACCATTTATTAGACTTATGTATTTAATTGTTGAAATAATTATATAAGTTACCATCTTCATCTTCAGCTGGCTGAATATCAATTCGTCTATCAGCTTGTTGTTTAGATGAACTAGATGTTCTTTCATGAGTATCACGATCATCTGATGCTTGGGCTGCTGAATATAATTTAATAAAAATGATGAGAATATTATCAAAAATATTAGATATAATAAATTACCAGATTTTCCTCGATTTTTAGCAGCAATATAAGCCAAATATGCAGGAGAATTATGATATGTTTTTAAGCTTTTCTCATATTCAACCTATAAATAGAACAATTGTAATACTGGTATGAATAATTATATAAATGAATTAAATACTTTTTCTATTTCATATTCTTCAACAAACTCATTCTTTTCCTCTTCCGGCAAATCTCGCCACATTTGTCCAATAATTTTTCCGATTTCCCATAGTTTTAATTCAGGATTTTGTGCTTTTACTGTATCCCAAACTTTTCTACTGTATCTCATATAGGGCATTAAAGGTTTTTCTGGAGGTTTAGGTGGTTTAGGAGTTCGCGAATCATTCTATACATGATACATAGATACCCTTATATTACAAAGAATTATTACTACTATAATTATTACACTTACGCTACTGTTTTTACCAAGTTTTTGAGGAACGAAACTTGGATTTGCTACTGAACTTACGAAAGGACTTGTTTCCTTCTATAAAATATATCATTGTTATTTATACAATTAAAATTATTTATAATATTTATTTCTTACACTATTAGATCCTGAACTGGTATTTCCAGAAGCTCTTAATCGTTCTAAAATAAAATTAATATTTAAATAATTATATATACAGTATATAAACTTACCGTATATAACTGAGATAAAAAAATAAATGTTTTATAACTTTATATGGAAATAAATGTATAAATAATAACTATTTAGATAAAATGTAATATAATAAAAGTTAGTACAGCTATTACTTAAATATATATGTAAATTCTATATGAAAGAATAAACATTGGCAATGTATATATGTATACCATTATTACCATTACCTTTTAAAATGTTGAATGTCATTGGAGCACTTGCTGACAGGAAATCTGAACAACAAACAACAAACAAAGCATGACAAACTATCACTACTGGATGGGGCGTACTCTAGCAGAACTGGGTTCAAATATATTACTTTTAAAGGAGAGAAACGTTAAAAAATTCATTACATGCGCGTAGAAAAATCATTAGATTTGGACAAATTAAAATTGTATGCTGTACTAATTCATTACAGAAATTTTTATCTACTTAAAATACATTATTCATGCAAAAATATTTACTTTATTCATTGAAATATATATGTTTCAATATAACTAATAGATATTAAATTGAAATAACACATGAAAGGCTAAAATATACAATAAATATATTAAGAAGGATAAAAATAATTAAGCTTGAATACAAAAAAGAGCATTAATAAAGCATACAATATATAAAAATATTATATTATCGATTTCATGCAATGCAAAGAGCTCGATCAACATTTATATATTCTAAATTTCAATAACTTATCAATATAAAATTAAATCTACATAAAATATACATATCATATAATTTTTGTCGTCTAAAACTCAATGACAAATATAATTTTAGAGCAAAAAATAAGACATATGTAAAATGCTTACAAATTGTTGATCTTTTGATAAAAATCAGATTAAATTGAGTAATTACATATAAAAAAAACTTACGGTTAGAAGATTGTGGTGTTATAGACATTGCAATTTGTTTATAATTATTAGGGAGAGCCATTTCGTGTCAATATTCTATACCTCTACTAGATTTTGACCTAAAACTATTATATACGTTAATATTTTACTTAAGTAATTAATAAAATGTTTACCTTAATGTTTAAACAAATATAAACGTCTTAATATTATTAAGAAAATGTTAAATATAACAACAATAACGTTATTTATTATTAATAAATAATTATTATACGGTTAGTGTTTAGGGTACGCAACTACGGAAATCAGTTATCTGTCAAAGACAGTTATAATTTGAAGTGAGTAGCACATTTAATATATATTTTAATTACACAAATTTAATGCATTAAAACATTAATTATATATTATCCTCATATTTCATTTCATTATTTATAATGTACTTCAGTTTTTCTTTTATAATAAAGCATAATTACACTATAAAATATACTTCTTACAGGTTAAAAATCTTTAAGTATAAAAATATTTATTTGCAAATAAATTCATACTAATAAGTATTGTTCATTATCTTGAAATTATAAACTGTTGATACATTCAAATCAAGAAACTGAATGAATCTTATTAATTAAGATTTCTTGTGATATAAGATAAATGTTCCAATAATAGAATAGAATTATTTGTATAAGACAATTTCCCTTGTTAATTAAAGCATATTTAAAGGTAATGTACTATTATAATCAGTTAAAATTATAACTAAATAAAGTGCATGTTTTATAGATGTGTGATCAATGGGGAGAACCGGAAAGTTCACAAGTAGTACAACCTCAAAGGAGATTTATAAGTCGTAACTTTGATAATTCACAAAGGAGAGGCAGAAATAGATATAACTATGATAACAAAACCGCAAAAACTTCTAATACATGGGGTGATAATTCAGAAATAGATCCTTCATGGGGTAATGTGGATACACCCCAAACAAAAACAACAAACTCCTATCGAACATCAAAATTCAATGGTCCATGCGTTCAAATTTCTGTACTTAGTAATATGGTTGGCAAAATAATTGGTAAATCTACTTTTTAAAGTAATTTAATTTAATAAATATATTGTATTGAACTTGTTTGTTTTTGTTAAATTACGTTTTAAGGTCGCGGTGGTTCGAAAATAACTGAATTACAAGAAAATTCAGGTGCTCAAATTATTGTTACTAAAGAGGAAACAGATGATGGACAAACAATTGTTAAATTGTACGGTGATGAAGATAAAACAAATAAAGCTAAAGAACTTATTGAAAGGTTAACAAATAAAGATTATCATGATAATAATTATGGTTCAAATAAATTCGAAGAACCATTCCAATCACATAAAATTAATTGGAAGGAGTTAAGCGAAGCATGTGTAAGTAATAATATATATTTCACGTTTTTTAAATAATAATTAAATATATAAATGCATATAGGATAAAGCAACCAAAGAAATGTGGTCAAAATGCCCTCCCATGATAAAAAACTTTTATAAAGAAGACCCAGAAGTTTCTAAACTAACAGAACAACAAATTAAAGAAATTCGTTCTATTAATAATAACATTGGTATGTTTTTAAATGATATAATAAAATAAATGAACCAAATGATTAATAACATTAATTTATAGTTGTTTCCCGTGTTTTTGCTGATAAGCACGGTTATCGTGACATTCCAAACCCTGTGATAACTTTCGAACAATGTTTCCGCGATTATCCAGAAATTCTTAACGAGATATATAAAAACGATTTTAAGAAACCTTCACCAATTCAATGTCAAGCATGGCCAGTATTATTAAACGGTGAAGACTTAATTGGTATTGCCCAAACTGGAACTGGAAAAACACTTGCGTTCTTGTTACCTGCATTGATTCATATCGATGGACAACCAGTACCAAGAAATGAAAGAAATGGTCCAAATGTACTTATTTTAGCACCTACGAGGGAATTAGCGTTACAAATTGAACGTGAAGTTAATAAATATCAATACCGTGATATTAAAGCGTATGAAACTTATTATTTTTATAGTTATAGATTTTTTTACATGTTTTATTAATTTTTATTATAGAGTATGTCTTTATGGTGGAGGTAACCGAAGAGAACAAGTTAATATGGTAACACAAGGGGTAGAAATTATTATTGCAACTCCTGGACGTCTTAATGACCTCGTTATGGCAGGTAAAAATGTTTAAATGTTTTATTTATTTTAATTTAATTAATATATTATTATTATTATTTTAGGATATATTAACGTTTCATCAATAACTTATTTAGTTTTGGACGAAGCAGATCGAATGTTAGACATGGGATTTGAACCGCAAATAAGAAAAGTATTATTAGATATACGTCCTGATCGTCAAACAGTTATGACAAGGTAATTTTATTGAAAAACATATTAAAACATATAATTATAATGAATATTTGTAGCGCTACATGGCCTCTAGGAGTACGACGATTAGCTGAATCATACATGGATAATCCAATTCAGGTTTACGTTGGATCCCTTGACTTAGTAGCAGTTCATTCTGTTGCACAAACTATACTTATCCTTGAGGATAATGAAGAAGAAAAGTTTAAAACGTTATTAGACTGGGTGCTAGTAATGGAGCCACATTTTAAAGCGATTATATTCTGCGGTAAAAAGGTCCGAGCTGATTACATATCTAGTGAATTTGTTTCATTAGGTATTGATTGTCAGTCAATACATGGTGATCGTGAACAAGCAGATCGTGAGCAAGCATTGGTGGACATTTCTGATGGAAGTGTTAAGATTTTAATTGCTACTGATGTTGCATCTCGTGGTATAGATATTCAAGATATCACGTAAGTTACTTAACATTTATATTTCTTTATAAATTATATTATAAATATTATTTTATTCCGCAGACATGTTATAAATTATGATTTTCCTCGTAATATTGAAGAATACGTCCATCGTGTAGGACGTACCGGACGTGCTGGACGCACCGGTGAATCTATCACATATATGACCCGGTCTGATTGGGGTAATGCGAAAGAATTGATTAAAATATTAGAAGAAGCTAATCAATATGTACCCGATCAATTATATGCCATGGCAAAACGTTATGAAGCATTTAAAGAGAAGCGTGATCAAGAACGCGCATCAGTCGGTATCAGAGGACGAAGTTATGGAAATCGACCAAGTCCCAGGGGAAATAATTCTCGTTGGTAGAATTTACTTATAATTTGTTGACATATAAGGACTATTATATATACAATATAGATCTGATTGTCATTCATTAATTTTTTTATATAATAATTGTAACAGGTTCATTAAATAAAATATATCAATTTGTTCGGTAAATAAATCTATTATCTTTTCTTATATAAACATGGTTGTAACTGAATAGCTGGTAGATTTTTCTTATTATTTATAGTTCTATCTTTCTTAAAATCTAAGAAATAAAACATATCATTCGACATGTTCTCCCAAATAATGGAAAACCCAAACTTTTTCAAATCATTTATAAAACTATTAACATTTCTAAATCGACTTTCAACTTCAGCAATTTTTAATGTAGCACCTAATTTAAGAACTCTATTTGCTTCGAGAAGATATTCGTTTAAATTCGTACCCATAAGTGATAAACAATACACAGCTACATCGACAGATTCTGATGCTAAGTGACAATGTGCCATATCACAAGCAATTACTTCTGGACATGAAGACACCAAATCGAATGAATGCACTTTACGAACTTTTGATTGTAATGTGTGAGCAAGACGGGCATCTCCACAACCAAAATCAGCAATAACTAAGTTTTGTAGCTCCGTCCTATTGGAATTAAAAATAATTACTTAATGTATTTCATATAAAAAATATAAGTGAAATTACATATTGTTTATAGATTCAATAATAACATCAAGTGGATTTATTGGCCAACGTTCTGTTTGTTGTCTATACCCTTCATGATAAGCAACAAATAGCTGAGGATCTTTTTCAAACAATTTCTTAGCATCTTTACCTTTACTAGTGTACATTTGTTCATTTAAATATCTATAAAATAAATAGGTTAATTTGTATTACGAATGATTTACTATTTATACATTATAATACCTAAATTGAGAACCTTTTAACTGTTCTTTCATTAAATCTCGTAAAGATTTCTTAGTATTATTTCCTTGCAACAATAACTGCTTTTTACTTTTATAATTAACATTTGAAATTTCACTGAATTTATTTTTCTTTTTAGACGAAGACTTTAACTTTTTTTTATTTTTCTTATTTTTTTTAGTATTTCCCATATTTACTTTATATAAATTAATAATTTATTTAATAACAATACCACGTTGAGCATCGAACTGTCAAATATTTATAAGGTTAAGTAATGTGACGGTTGCTCTATAAAACACCAATTTCATAAATTATTTGTATTGCTATTATTTTTGACATTTTATAAGTTATTTTATATAATATGCTTCTTCAATTATAATATTTCAATTGGAATTCCGAAAACCGTACTATAAAAGTGTAATAATTAATAAAAATGGTAAGATTATTTTAAAAACTAACCTATAAAATGTTCTATATGTGTTTTTAAATGTTTATAGGACCCGAGTGTACCTCCACCGGGGGCTCCTAACTTTGTACCAGCTCCAACAATCGGTACACCACCATTACTTCCACCAATTGCTGCCTTTCCACCTGTAGTACCATCTTTTAGTGTACCACCACCCGGCTTTGGTTCATTCCCACCTCCAATAACAATTCCTCCAGGGACTGAAATTCCAGCTGTTCCCGGGACAGAACAACAACAATGGAGTGAGCATAAAGCTCCAGATGGTCGTGTATATTATTATAATGCCGTAACGAAACAAAGTTCTTGGCAAAAGCCTGACCAACTTAAAACTCCAGCAGAAGTATTAAATATAACTGTTCTAACTTCATCAATAAACACTACAGCAAATACTTATTTTTTAGCTTTTATTATCACAATGTCCGTGGAAAGAATATACTACAGATAACGGAAAAATTTACTATCATAACGTAAATACTAAAGAATCAAGATGGGTTATTCCTCCAGAACTAGAGGAAATAAAAAAACGTATTGCTTCAGAAGAATCATTAGGTGGTATGCCAACTGGAACAGTTATATCAGAAGTTTCAAGTCCATTACCACCTGCTTCTTCTGACTCTGGTAATGCAGGAAGTCCAGCACCAGGTACTGGAGGAAGTAGCAGTGCATTAGAAGCAGCTATGGCAGCTACTCTTGCAGCTATTTCTGTCCCTACGACGCCCCCACCAAAAGCAGATACTGATGATACAACTAAAACTAACTCACGAGATGAAGTAAATATTCATGATAACTTATTTAAATATTATATTAAAAAAATATATATCATTTTAGCATCATCCAAGTCCTGATACAAATTCAAATTCAGCTACAGTTGCTACAAGCAGTGGAACACCAAATTCCAATTCATCTGCGCCCGCTGTTAACTTTAAAGATAAAAAAGAAGCTATAGAAGCATTCAAAGAACTTTTAAGAGATTGTCAAGTACCATCAAATGCTACATGGGAACAGTGTGTTCGATTAATACAAAGCGATTCCAGATATGAAACATTTAAAAAATTTAATGAGAAAAAACAAGCGTTTAATGCATATAAAACGCAAAAACAAAAAGACGAGAAAGAAGAAAGTCGATTAAAAGCTAAAAGGTCTAAAGAAAACTTAGAACAATTCTTATTAACAAATGATCGAATTACTTCCCATACGAAATATTATAGGTAATATACATTTCTTATTATCATCAACGAATATTTTATTAATAATGTAATATTTTAGATGCGATGAATTATTTACAACTTTAGCGGTTTGGCAAGCAGTTCCAGATGCTGATCGTCGAGATATATACGAAGATGTTATATTTACTTTATCTAAACGAGAGAAAGAAGAAGCCAAAGTTCTTAAAAAAAGAAATATGAAACGTTTATCAGAAGTTTTAGACAACATGACACGCGTTCGATATAATACAACATGGGCCGAAGCACAAATTATGTTACTAGAAAATAGTGCATTTAAAAACGATGTTAACTTATTAGCAATGGATAAAGAAGATGCGTTAGTTGTTTTCGAACAACATATTCGGGATTTAGAACGTGAAGAAGTGGAAGAAAAGGAACGGGAACGAAGGAGAACTAAACGACAACAGCGCAAAAACAGAGATCAATTCCTTGCTTTGTTAGATTCCTTACATGAAGAAGGAAAATTAACGTCTATGTCATTATGGGTGGAATTATATCCATTATTAAGTGCTGATCTCAGATTTTCCGCCATGTTAGGACAATCCGGTTCTACTCCTTTAGATTTATTTAAATTCTACGTCGAAGACTTAAAAGCACGGTTTCACGATGAGAAACGAGTGATACGCGAAATATTAAAAGATAAACGTTTTGAAGTTAAACCTGATACAACTTTTGAACAATTTGCAACAGTTGTGTGTGAAGATAGAAAAAGCGCGACTTTAGATGCTGGTAATGTTAAATTAACTTATAATTCATTATTAGAAAAAGCGGAAACAAAAGAACGCGAAAGACTTCGAGATGAATCACGGAGAACTCGTAAAATAGAGCATGCATTTAAACAGATTTTACGCGATTTACTATCAGGTGTTGATCATGTTAAATCATGGAATGAAGTTAAAATACGCGTGGAAGATACACCAGAATGTCAAGCACTTGCTTCCGATCAGGATAGGGAGCGCGTCTATTTAGAATATCAACGAGAAATGGAAGAATCATGCAGTCATCATCATTCTAGGTCATCGAGGAAATCGTCGAAAAAATCACGCAACAAATCTAAAAAACGATCGAGATCATCCGATGAACTTGCTGCAGATTCCATAAGTAGTTCTGAAAGCCATGATGGTTCAGGTCCTGAAATATCTCACACGCCGATTAAAAAGAAAAAGAGTAAGAAATCTAAACATAAAAAACGTAATAGTCGATCTTTAACACCACCGATACAAGAAGGAGGTACACCGCTCATCTCCAGAGGCATTTCAGAAGCCCGCAGTAGGGACTCAGATTCAGGTGATCGGAAAAAGAGTACAAGAAGTGGAACACCTGAAAGTAATCCAGAAAAAGGTGACTGGTCGGAAAGTGAATTAGAAAAACAACGCGCTTTATTGCTTGCTCAATTAAAGGACCCAGAGTACGAAGATTAATTTTAATTGTATTACTTTTATGACTTAATTACTATATGATAAGGAACATTTATAGATTTGTAAGTTCTACAAAATTACATTTCATTATTTCAATATATTATTTTTTAAATAAATTATTGTGTTAAATAAAATTTATATATTTAAGTAAACTATATTTAATATGTACAATTTATTATTTCATTACATTTTTTCTGTATTGTGTACATTAATTATATTTAAGAGGTTATGTCATTTGTTTTGACATTACAAAGTAATGAAGAGTAATAAAATTTCTTACACGAAAATACACTTTATTATAAAATGAATCGTTATAAAATTAAAGGGCATATTGGAGAAGGTGCTCATGGTTATGTTGTTAAAGCCGTACATGTAGAAAGCAATCAAGAAGTTGCATTAAAAAAGCTATTATTAAAATCATCAAATGACGGTATACCAAATAACATTCTACGAGAAATTAAAACATTACAACATATTGATTGCCAATATGTAAGTATAGATTTACATTAATAAATGATATATTCATTTATGGTATTTATATAACAGGTTGTTCAATTACTGGATGTGTTTCCTCAAGGTATGGGAGTTGTACTTGCAATGGAATATCTACCGTTAGGATTAAGCAATGTTATTCGAAATTTTGAATATAATTTAACACAATCACAAGTTAAAAAATATGTTAAAATGTTATTGCATGGTATTGCTTATTTACACGGAGAAAATATAATGCATAGAGTACTTATAATTCAATTTAAACATTCTAATAAACAACTATATTTATTTGCGCTAATATTTCAGGATTTAAAACCAGCTAATTTATTAATAGCGTATGATGGAACTTTAAAAATTGCTGATTTAGGCTTAGCACGATTATATTCAAAAAATGAAAATGATAGACAATATTCCCATCAAGTGGCAACAAGATGGTATAGAGCTCCCGAATTATTATATGGATCCCGTAATTATACACCAGCAGTTGATATGTGGGCCGTAGGATGTATTATCGCGGAAATTGCAAATAAATCACCTTTATTTCCGGTAAATATAATAAGAATTCATTTATAATTAACTAAAAAGTGTTAATGTGTAGGGAGAAACTGATATTGAACAATTAGCAATAGTTTTACGCACATTAGGGACACCGACAGAAGAAATATGGCCTGGATTAAGTAATTTACCTGATTATAATAAAATTACATTCCCTAGTTATAGTCCTGTTGCTTGGGAAAAAATTCTACCAGACTGTGATAAATATACAACTGATTTTATCAAACGATTCATTCAATATGATGATACGAAACGCATTTCTGCTGAAGAGGTATTAAATAACATTTTAAACAATTTAAATATTACAAGTTATTTATATTCCAGGCTATATTAAATCCGTATTTTTATATAAAGCCGTTAGAATGCAGTTTATCCGAAATGCCGAAACCAGATGATATTAAAGAAAATATATCGTTTTTTAGTGCGGAACCAAATTTGGATGAATTATTTGAATTATTTAATAAACAATAATACTAGTTTTATTAGGTAACGCTTTTATTTATTATAGTATGTACTTATTTACTAGTTTTATATACTGCTGGTTTTAAATGTGAATCTTTAATTCCAAATTTAAAATAAGCCAAAAATGGAAAGTATTTTATGATATAATAAAGTGCGAAGTGTTGTAAATGATTGTGATACAATTTAAATATATACCACTGGTATGTGTAAAGTGTAAAATAAGTAAAATATAATATAAATTTACTATATAAAGTAAATTTAACAAACCTACAAGTTTCTATTGGAATATTACACATTTTATAAATGTAAGTCATTGTAACGTTGTAATTTAAAAACGGCTGAAATGCAGACATGCCATTAATTAACGCACTAGACATTTTAAAGAAATCATCATCTGCATTTTTAAGTTGATCTTTAAGTATTTTATTAATTATTTCATTGCAGTATTCACGTGTTTCTTCAACAGTACCATTACATAAATTAAATCTAAAATAATTGTTTTATAAATGATTATAAAATAAATATTTACTAGATAATTTACCTATCTTCAATTCCTAGTAAATAACCAACTACTTTCCAAACATGAATGATACCTTCAAAATCTTCTTGTGTTGCATTATTTATTCCTATTAATTTCGGATGGCTTAATATAAATCCAATAAAACCAAATTGTGTTACAACCATATCTGCTTGTGTTATATGTTTTAAATTATTATCTGCGGCACGACGACTTGCAGCGAAATGCAAATTACGTACTATTTTTATTGACTTCCATAAACTATAAAATATATTTATTCAATACATTTTCTTACTCATATCTATTTTAAATAGTTCTTACTCAGATTCTGGTTTAAAATCTTCATCGTACCAAATAGTCATATGAAATAATGTTGCCATATATCTTTTATAAGCTGTGAATGATGTACTAGACATATTTGTTAATTGCAAAATTTTTATTATTGATGGAGATGATAAAATTGCTAATAATCCGCAAAATTTTCCAAAAAGCATAACAAGTATATTATCATGAAAAAATTTCTGGCCTCTATAAATAAATTAATTATAATTATCTTTAAAAAGTTTCATCTTAAAAGCAGAATCATTTATTTGTAGATTTAATAAATAATAGAAAAACATTACAACTCATACAAGTATGTTAATTAGCAAATAAATTGGTATGTGCTAAATAAATATTTCGTAATAATAAATACAATTTTTATTTCACCTTTTAAATTTATCTTCATCAAACCAAATTGGTAATGAATCAATTTTATTTGAATTCACTGTAGAATCATCACAAGGAATAAGATATCCTTCATTTATTAATAAATCTATTTTTTCTTGAACTTTCGATTTAATTCCTATAAAATATTTATGTTAATTTACTTAAAATGCACATATTAATTGCACAACTTACTTTCATCATTAGAAGAAATAATATTTGGAGTCATTTTTGCGAGAAAACTAAATTAAATGTATTTAAATACCTATTTTGCACTTATAATTTGCACGTTAGACGTTCTTTCTTTTGTGTAAATGATCTTAGAACTACTGTACTTGGAGATTTAACATCGCGGTTTAATAGCGGTATATTTATTCTATTAGTGAAAGTTTGTGCTACTTTATTTTCTTAAAACAATCCTATATGCTTATAAATAATTTATATACTTTCTATTTATATACAAAAATTAAAATTTAAAATTGTGTTGTAATTTTAAAATATAAAAATCATTTGAAATAGCTATCCTATTATTAATTAATTGGGCAGATGCATCTATGACAATCTTTGAGATCTATTATATTGTTTCCTTGATTTTTTTTAAAAAGTGCATAGATGCAATAATAAGGTCATAGAACATGCGCTTTTAAACTTATAAAACAAGCAACTATAAATACAGTAAAAACTTTACGGTAGAATATCTGTAGGAGAATTAAATTATCCTTTTTTTACCTAAAGAATTCAAATTATATTATCATAAGATAACAAAAAAGCATTAAGAACTAAATAGTGGAATCATTTACGAAAAGATTATTAGAGTCAATAAATTTTTATCTTAATGACTAAAATGGAATTTAGATAAAAATGAATATATAAACACAAAATTTTTAAGCAAAATAAATCATTTTGAAAATGTATTTAAGAAATTCTGTTTTTATTTTTATATTAATAATTGTTGCTGTTAATAGCAGCGCAATTGGAAATAGAAGTCCTAGAATTTGTAAGTTTGAATTTATTTCAAGTTTATTAAACTAATGTTATTATTATTTATTTTTCAGTTGGATTATCATGGCTATTTGGAGTTCCTCCAGGTGGATCTACATATTGTAACGTTTGTCCGCCGCATTTTTGTAACGATGATCCTGCAGTCATTTTAGGATATTGTTGCGGATGTCGAAGACACTGTATGTATATTTATTGATTTTAATCGATGTTTAATTAATTATTTTGATTATAGTTGCAGAAATTTTACCTATTATTTGTCCACCGTTACTGCAATGTCCAATTGATGGAATTTCATTATGCCATGATTATGAATATATGTTAAATTGTTGCTGTTAAAATTAATATATTTCCTACAACGTCCTTTATATTATTAATTTATAGAATAAATGCATAAATTTTATCCTTGTAATACATATATATGATAATATCAATATTATTCTAAGTATATACATTTAAATTAATTTCTTTTATTATTATGTGAGAACTTATAAATAAATTTATAATGAATATAACTTGCAATCCTGTTAATTGGAATATATAAAACAAAATATATTAATTAGGACAGAAACATGTACAATATTCGTGTTAAAATTTACCAAGAAGTGTGACAGAGATTTCGGTGGAAGTCATTCATTGTTACTCATGTGAAACAATTCAATGACGATATTATATAATAAGTGTTTGAGCGATTGGTGTCCAATCAACAGTGACACATTTATATACCACCTGAACGCGTAATTATATATAAAAAAAACTTTAATATATTTATTTTTAACTATGATAAATTAATATAAATATAAAAGACAATTAAATCATTTACAATGATTGTTTTGTAACAAAAAATTTAAAGTACCTTGAATAAATTGTATAGAAATTACAATGCAAGGAAAGTAAATAGTAAATAGCGAAAAGAATTATTATTATCAGTGCGCGTTTCGACAACAACAGTCCGTATTTCCATTTAAACGGGTATTCAGTTAGTAAGTGACCAGTTGAGTGGAATTGACCATCTGTCGTACTTTTATTTCCTTGTATATTGTATACAAGGGCTATAGTCGTTAGCGAAAAGGGCTTCGCATGTTTTTAACTCAGTTTAAATTCGCGCGTTGCAAAGATAACATCATAACGTGGTGACTCATTATCGCGAATTTTTTATAGCAAAATAACGCTGTTTTTTCCTCCTTTTCTACCAAAATAAAATTAAATTTTATTTATTTGTTATTGTAAATAAATATATTAAAGTTTACTAGTATTATTGTTTCTATGAAAAATATGTAATAATATATGTTAAATTTGTTTATATATGACTTTAATTCATAATATATTAATAATTAAGTGAAATATTTGTAATAACAACAAGTGTACTGAAATATTCATAATGCCATGCGGATATTTGGTTTGACAGTGGCGTGCCTAATTGTTTGTATTGGAGGTACAGGAAACGAAATAAATTCCAGGCCTTTTACGAATTACTATAAAGTTGATGATAATGTTGAAGAATATTTTGTGGAACACGCAATTTCAACAATACAAGCCAAAAATGCTGTACAACATTTAAACATAGAAAATGGTCAGTATCACGTTACCAAAATTTCTATAATAACAACAATAATGAAATTCTTATAAATATTATCATGTTATATTGCATGATAATTAAGTTACAACATTCATGCATAAAAAATTTGATAAACATGTTATAAATAAAACTATAGGATTTCTTTTAAAATAATCGCATTTCACAATTCGAAAAAAACCATGGCCTTGTTCAATAATAACAATAAATAAAAGTAAATTGTGCTATTATTTATGTAGCAATTATTGATCAATTTACTTGCAATTTTTTTTTATGTAATTTAATTTAATTCTCTTGTTTGTGCGTTTATTGTAAATTATTTTTAGTAGAACCAAAAGCTGGATGCCAACAATGTACCAGACAAGAAATAAGATATTGTTTAGGATCACAAGTTATGAATGATCATTGTTGTTGCGATCGACGATACAACGGTAATTAATTTATTATTATATTTTTATAAATAATGACGAAAACTTTAAAAAGAAGATTATTATCTATTATAATATCGTGTTTAAAACAATTATTAAGAAATAATGATAATAACAATAACTACTTTTATTATTAATAATAGCAATTTAACATGAAATAAATTGTTTTAAACGAAATATATGATAATTAACGGAAGCATTAATTATTAAAAGAATCGTTAATTTATTATTATTTAATATATATAAATAAAAATATTACGTAGTTCCAAATAATATATTCAAATCACATATTTGCAAATTTAATGCATTTGCATGTTCCGTTTATAATAATATTTTAATAGTAATTATTTCTGTTTTTATTTCGTTTCACGCCCAAGTAAAATTATTATTTTATATGCGAATAAAATGAACATATTTGTCATTGCTAATCATATGACTCACATCATATGTGCCCATTATTGCGTTATTAATTATATCATAATTAAAACAAATTAAAAATGTATGTGTTTATATTGTAACCTTAACATTCTATTCAATTACTTAGGATACTCATATTATTGTAATTCTTTTTAACTTTCCAATAAAATGGAAATTTTTAACAACTAATTATTTTGATTATTTATTTCTTAATTGAATTTACTTGTACACTAATTAAAAACAATTTTATATTGTTGTATTTAAATGTTTTACAATGACTTATTTATTTATTATTTTTAGAATTTTTCCCGTATGTCCCACATACTTGTTATATAGGTGAAAAATTATGTAAACCGTTAGCCAAAGATTGTGCGGAATATACCCGACTTCGAACTTGTTGTTGTGATAAATATGTATTACAAAAATGTAAGCTTTATCAATTACTTATATTCCAATAAAAATTACTTATATTTATCCTATTTTGTTAAAGGGAAATTGATGTCAAACGCGCCAAAGAACTTTAAAAATTTCATACTTATTATAAATCTCATTATATTAATATATTTTATAACATAATGTAATATTTTATTATGTATATATTGTATATTTATTAAATACATATCGTAAATCAATCAATGTAATATATAAAGAAATATATTTAGATATGCAAACAAGATATTGCTTCATATATTTACAGTTAAACATTAAAACCGCTATTCCAAGTTTAAATTTTAGAAACAGTTGTCTGCAGTTTGTCGCTAAGAAAGTACAAAACGAGATCTTAAGATGTATTTTAAACGAACTTTTCATTTGTTGATAATTATATTATTAACAAATTATATTGAAACTAAAGGTAAGAGATAAATGTGTTATTATTTTTAAGAATTGATCTATTTCTTGCTGGACATTCACCTCTGATTGATTGCGTGTTAAAATTAATATTAACTTCGAAAATATTAACGATTAAATAGTTAAGACAATAAAAGTTCAATCAACTATTGTAGATATATTGTATTTATACATAAAACAACACAGTATTCATTAAAATTCAATGTTATATTCATGTCTAATGTACTGAATAATAATTAGAATCTAATGGCGGTATTCCAAAAATGTTTTCAAAGAAATTATTTAATATATTGAGCACGTTTGACGAGTAATTTGATTTATATCTTGTTGTTTCATTTAAATGGACTTATTGTTATTAACGTTAGCTATAAAAACTATTATTATATTGTTATAGTTATAATTCAGGAGGATATTAAGGATCTTATAAATGATAACAGATACCATGGAGGAATAAAGAGGCCATGTCCTCTTTGCGATTCTTCTGTATTTAGCTATTGCAGCGATAAATTATTTCATGATTCCTGTTGTTGTAGCAATCCTTATGGTAATTATACTTATTATAATATATAAAATAAATGTTAATTTATTGAATTCTTTTGTAGATCATCTGCCACATCAATGTCAATTTGCAGACTGCAGTTTTTTACATGCTAACTCATGCTATGAACACAGATTGATAACACAATGTTGTTGCACAAATCATATTTTCTAAATATTTAAACTTAATAATAAAACTTCAACTAACAATTGAAAATATATGTATATTTCTTGATTAATTTTTTTGTTAAAACATAATATCAGCACTTATAAATTATCATTAAATGTAAATATAATTTAACAATAAATAATTTATATTTAGGAACAATAAGACTAGTATTTTTTCATTGTTATTATAACTGTGCTTATTTAATTAAACAAAATAAAATAAAAAATCGTTTTTTTAATATATTCATTAGTGGAAGCAGTTTTAAGCGATATAGTTTATAAATATTAATTAACATAATGATGATTATTACAAAATGTAAAATTATATTTACAATAAAAACACGAATATAAATAAATATGTATGTAATATTTTATCGAAATAACAGTTTAACATGTAAGTAAGTGCAATATAGAAAATGCAAGTGATTTTATTGACTTAAATGCAAAAATTAGTAGCCTCCATTTGGTCGTTTATATATTTACATATTAGCATTTCTTTGATTGTAATTTTTATAAAACATTTTAGTGATATATTGAAGTTTTAAAATTTATTGTTCGTACGTTATTATTAAATAATTAATAACAATGACTAGATTTTGAGATCATTAGTTTTCTATATACTCGTAATTCTTATCATATTTCTTTGTGCTTATTTGTGTACGTTGCCTCATTATTCAAAGTATATGTGAAAAATTTTGTTAAATATATTTTTGTAAATATACTTGGTGTTTGTGATTATATTAATTAAAGTTCTGTGCTAAATTAAACAATGTTTTTAAGTTTATAATTTAGCACATACTAATTCACAGTGCAATATTAATGATATCATTTTTTTGGTGGATGAAAATTTTGAAACTTGAATATGATTGTCTAATATTCATGCATACATGTTTGATATGCCTAATTTCTAAAATTTTTATTGTCTTTTAAATAATTAAAGTTTAGGTGGTTTTAATATATAGGTATTATAGTATAAGGTACATTTAGAAATTAGGCATAATAATAAAATAAAATTAAGTATCTAAAGTATTAGTACTATGAGATTCGCTTGGTCTTGATCTTGGTAAAGGTTTTGAGATACCAATTAGTACAGGTCCAGGTGCAGTGGCTTTAAGCACCTGAACAGCTCGATCAAGTGTTGCATTTTTTAAAATAATACCATTAACAGACATTAAACGATCGCCTGGTTTTAAATTACCATCGTTTTCAGCTGGACCATTCGGTACTAAGCTTCTAACAACGATAACTGTTTTCTCACAATCTAAAGGATCTTGATAATCTAATATAGAAAAACCTAAGCCTCTATCACCTTTTTTTAATTCGATTATTTCAATATTTTCACTCCACATTGCTACGTTTGTATTTTCCATTGATCGAGATTTAGATTTTTGTAAACTATTCTCATCGGTAACTGTTGCAGTACTAGATGTATTAATTGACGTATCACTTACAGCTTTTACTAAACGTTCTGGTTGAGAGAGTAAATTTTTTAAACTTCCACCTAAGATACTACGTTGTGCGAAAGCTTCTAAATCTTGAGATGTATTTATAACTCTAGATTCCACGGAATTACGTGCACAAACTAAACGTACAGTACTTGGTAATTCTTTTAATATTTTTACCACTTCCACATGCTTTATGCCGATTAATCGTTGTCCGTTTACTTCAAGGAGTTCATCACCAGAGCTTAATTTACCAGTTTGTCCAACAGGACCTTCAGGTAGGATAGAACGTATATAATGATGAGGCCGAAGTTCTATTCCATCTTCAACATCAACTGTACCTTCCAGACTGATACCTAATCCTTTTAATTTTGTTAAATGTGCTACAACTATATTTGATTCAGGACCAATTATATTTTGCCACTTTTTCTTAATAGCATTCTCAAGTTCATCAGTTAAATCAGCTTCGTAATTAGCATCAATGAAAATTTCAATAGTTTCTGGATTAATTTCATTTAAAATACCGCTATCTATAGTTGTTACGGATTCAGGTTCAGGTTCGATCTCCGATTCAACTGGAAACCAAGATAAAGTTTTAACTGAGGGTGAGGGAGGACTTACAGATCTAGTTTCCTGTTGTGCTAACGCTTCTTGTAAATGTTCATATTTTGGACCACGCAAATATCGTTCTAAAGTTAATGTAACTGTGACTCCAGTTTTACGTAACTTTTCAACAGCTTGATGATTTGTGAAGTTTTTTAACGATTCACCATCTACTTCGATAATACGATCGTTTATTCGTATTTTCTTGCATTTATCAGCTGCACTACCTTCACTAATACTTTTTACAAAAATACCAGATAAATCTTCGCGTTCACAAACATATCCAGCAACAGTGATACCAAGACCATATACATTTTTTTTCAGTTCAACATTAAACTTTTCTGTTTCTGGAAGTGGATCAAGAGGACTTAAAACTATATTTGGAGAATTATTTGCGGTGTATTCTTCGCATGAATTGACTATATCGAATTCAATAATTGGATTAAAATCTATTTGTTGTTGTATTTCTTCGTAAGTTTCAATGTACGTTCCATTGCAATCTTCTGTATATCCATTTTGTAATAAATGTCTATCT
This sequence comes from Pogonus chalceus, assembly GCA_002278615.1. Classification (NCBI taxonomy): domain Eukaryota; kingdom Metazoa; phylum Arthropoda; class Insecta; order Coleoptera; family Carabidae; genus Pogonus; species Pogonus chalceus. The sequence continues at coordinate 61,280 of NEEE01003199.1, forward strand.
AACTCTTCGGGGTCAATCAAAATTTTCGTCGGTACTATTGGAGCGTGGCTACCCAGCATTTGAAAATCAGATGATGTTGGTTCTACGGGTCTAGCCACGACCATTCTAACTTGGGGTCCAGCTTGACGAAGTACTGTAGCTACTTGTTCTGATCCTAGGCCTCTTAAATTAACGTCACCGATTTGTAGTATATGATCTCCGCTTTGTACACGACCGTCCCGATCTGCTATACCACCAGGTAATATAGATTTTATGACTACCCCAGTACTTCGGCCTCCTACAATGCCGAATCCGAGGCCACTGCCATCATTGACAAGATCAATTACTTCAACCTGAGACCATTCTGTACTCAGAACCATTTTGCACTGCACTCAAACATACTTTATCAATTTATCTAGCCTGTTATTATATAAAAGTTATCTCCGGGGTTATTAATAAATACACTCTAATGAAATAAATATTACATGGTGTGATAATGATGAATATAACTTACATATTTTACATTTCGAACATAATGCACATAAATTACGTGTTATAAAACATACTTTTAATTAATATTATAGGAAAAATGACTAGTTTTGCAAACAAATTTTACTTGTCAATGTAAAATGACAGTTCTATTATTAACTAAAAAAATAGTTAGTTCATGTTAAGAAATTGGTGTACCTTTATTTTACAATTATTTAAAATCAATTTATATCAATTTATATAAAAGATTTTATTAAAATAAACGTCTATAAACCATATCTTAAAGGTTTTTAATTGAATCTTAGAAGAAAACCGTATAATTTTAATAAAAATAATATAATTATATTTTGTTTTTAATTCATTGGCAACAATAGTGTTGACATCTACTCAGGGTCAACAACTTAAATCAACTGTCAAAAAATAATGACGTAGTAGGTCACGCCAAATTATCCAAGGAAAATATATCTGACGCAACTTAAACAGATAAATGTATAAAGAAATTAACGACGATGTCTTCAAGAAATAAGCGCTCACAAACATCGAAAATATATGCAATATTTTTTGATTTGGACAATACATTAGTTGCAACAAGAAAAGCAGATAAACTCACTTGTAATAAGGTAATGAATTTATTATTTCTTTAATTTAAATATTATAATTGTTAGTGGAAAGTTTTAACATTTAAGATAATTTTTATTTACTTTGTGCGTCATGATTTTTTTTCTTTATACAAAGACAATGACATATGTTAATAATAATATTATTTGAAAATATTTTCATTAATGTAAAATTTATTGCAATGAATAAATAGTTTACGAAAATAATCATTCATATAATTACAATGAAACAATGACATTCATTAATAAATGATTTCAGTGACGTACACGTGAGTTCAGTAATCAGCTGATTGTAAACACGTGTGATATATGTCGCACTATGTTGGTGAAATAAATCAAATGTGTATAGCGTCGATGAACTTAGAAACTACATGTAATCTAAAAATATATCGAGAAGTTCGAATGAGAGACGCAATTACCGAATTTAGAAACCGGGTGTTAGCTCAGACTATTTTTAACCTTTTGCACGCGTCGTAGATGCATGAAACGAGTGTTGTCAATGTCTATATACAACGCAGTCTGTTTTTAATAAGCCGGTTGTGAGTTTGTTCATTATTTAATTTAATTTAAAAAAAAATGGCAGACGAAATATCAGAACCAGTTAAAAAAGTATGCGCTATGCTAAGAAATGCATCAACTGATACAGAGAAATTTGCAGCATTATTTTTAGTGACTAAACTAGTAAAAAGTAAAGATTGTAGAGCGAAAGCGAAGAAAGCCATATTTGAAGCTATCGGTTTCAATTTTCTTAAACGTTTATTACTAACAACAGATGTTCCGGTTGATTGTCCGCCGGTTGTTTATAAATCTGTTGCATTATCAGTACTTACATGTTTTTGTAATGAGGAAGAACTTGCAACACACCCAGAAATGTTGGAGAATATTCCAGTTTTCTTGGATATCGTGGAACAAGCAGATAACACAGATTATGATGATAACTTAATAGTTGTACGAGAGGCATATGTATGCTTAAAAAGTATAGCCGTTTATGAACCAGGACAAAAGGCATTATTCGAAGTAGGTGCTATCCAAAAAATGAGTGAAATTTATTCACATCAAAGTTTCCAAACAGACGAAGCTTTAAATATATTAGTGTGTTTAGTAACTCGCTTTGGGTCTTCATCATGGGGTGCAAATCCGAAACAATTTCATCTAATTGTTAATAAAATTGCATTAGATTTTGAAACAGATCATACTGAACGTAAGTTTGAATTATGTACAATATTAAATTCATTATTATTTAATTGTCCACGAGAATTTGTTCTCGCAACGGTATCTGAAGAATCTTGGTCTGGCAGTATTTATAAAGGACTTACTGACATTTTAACGAGTAAAATTGGCAAAGCTCAACGTAATCCTGCTCTTGAACTCGCATCAACTATTTTAGATGTACTTGGAGTTGAATGGGCGTTATCAGATGAAGAAAATCCGAAGAAATTTTTCCTTTTATTATTACAATTAGCTGCTATTGAAGTTCGTATGCAAATGGATAATAAAAGTTTTAAACAAGCATTCGCTGAATCTCGATTAATAACCGCATGTTTTATTATTTTGGAAATATCTATTAATTATATTTCAACAGATCAATTGGATCTTGAGCAAAAGGAAAAACAACAAATTTATACTGGCTTAAAAGGCGCATTTTCTGGAATTATTTCAGTTTTAACTAAAGTTTCCTTAGATAAAATGAAAGATTCTTTACCAACTCAAGAGAAAATATTTGTTTGTGCTATGGTACGCGTATTAGCTGCATGGTTAGCGCAAGAAACGTCTGCTTTAAGAGAACAAGTATATAAATTATTACCATTTGTTTTGAGTATCGCAAATGAAACATTTTACGCATCAAAAGCACGTCGTGTTGCAGAAAAAGCCGGCACTGCAATGGATACAGAAACAGATCCAATTGGACAAATTGATGTACTTCGAATAATGATACCCGCACTATGTCATTTAGCTGTTGAAGATCAAGCAAGAAAAATAATGCTCAGTGTAAAAGTAGATAAAGTTTTATATGAATGCATGCAATTTCATTGGTCTATTGTACATTACAAAAAACCCCCAGTACCTAAAGCTGAGAGATTAAAACAAAAATCACAACCAGAACGCGAATTAACACCGAAAATTCTCGAAGAAATGAAAGATTCACGCGCAGCAATTATAAGTATATGCAATGTATTTATGAATATCACTGTATTAGAAGCTAAAATGGTTGAAGAAAGTGATTTATTTGATACATTAATGAAATTTATTTTCACTGAATTACCCGAATTAAAAGGTATTCCTGAAAATTTGGTTTTACAAGGAAACTTAGCTGTTTTAGGAATGCTTCTATTAAAACAACAACCGAATAAAGTAAAGAAAAATGATTTTTCAATATGTCGCTATATCCAATCAACTATAAGATTCTTATGGGATGCTTATATCGTTGATGAATCAAACGATCCAACTGCTTTAGTCGTATCAATAACATACAAAGAATATTGGTTCGAATTAATGGAATTATGGTTCTTGGGTATGCAAACAATGAGCGGGGTCTTATCTCAAATACCATGGATTTCTGAATTTGCTATTGAAAGTGGATGGGCTGAAGGAATTATTGAAACATTAAAAAAAGTCAAGATTGGTACTTTACAGCCTAACGTTAAATCTGCTTACGAAGATTTCTTATGTCATTTAGTTGACGCAAACGAGGGTGTTGCAACCGTTCTAAAAAAAGCTGATGCTCTTCGAGTTTGCAGAAATCATCGTCTTATGGAATTGGGCAAGAAACTTTTTGGTGACTAATAACTATAAACAATACAAGTGTGCCAAAATCGGGCCGGATTATTATTTATATATTTCACCATTATGCCAATGTTTCTTATTTATTTATTTACGTATTTTAAAATATGCTTAAACATGATTTATACCAATGCACTTGCATTTTTATATCATTTATAATTCTATTAAATTAATATCAAAATTTTATATATGTCACATTGCTATATTTCTTTACAATTTGCTTTGTATTTTATGTATTTTTGTATACTTGGCGCTATATAATAAAACATAAGTAAACTACACATAGTATTTAAATCATTTATACAACAGTATCCTACCTAAAACATTTCGATAAAATTACATACATAAATAAATACATACGATGTCTTTTTTTAAATATTACAGCTCATAGATTTACTAACAGAAAATTTTGGAATCGCACGCGATGTTTCAACATCAATATGTTTATCATATTTGAAATCATTTCGAAAATGTCCCGATAATCCTGCTATGAATTTAGATGAATGGCGTCACTTATTATGGACACAAGCATTACATGAAGAATATGCACATCTTGCACGTATGTATTACTGATAAATTCATTAAAAATAGCTATGATTTAATACATGTTTACATCATTTATATTTATAAATTACAGATGAAATATATTTAAAATGGCTTCAACTGCGATACAATTATTTAATATTATCGCCGGAAGTAAAATCATTATTAATAAAACTACGACAGCATTATTTACTTGGTTTGATAACAAATGGTCCATCATGTGCTCAATGGGAGAAAGTACAACGTTTAGACCTTCAATCATATTTCGATGTAATTCTAGTCTCTGGGGATTTACCGTGGGAGAAACCAAATTGTAAAATATTTGAACAAGCATGTACATATTTAGGAGTAGAAGCGCAAAACTGTATTATGGTTGGAGATAAACTAGAAACAGATATACAAGGAGGTATTGAAGCTCAATTAGGGTGTACCGTGTGGATTCCATTATCTGATGCAGATTTAAATACAAAGAATCCATGTCCTGATTTTACAATAAATTCTGTTATTGAATTACCTACGTTATTACCGAGTCATACAAAAACTCCAATATTTAGATCAAAATCAACTGGTATGATACCTAATACTACAAAGATTCATCAGAGATTGTTATCATTACCCGATTTAGATGATTGCAATAGTAATAGTAGCGATGGAAGCTAATTTTCAGATCTTTTAAATCATGATTTTAATCTCACCATTCTCTTATCCAAGATTATAAATTTATAATCTTTTATATTCTCATTAGAGGTATGTGTTAAATAATACATTTGTATTTTAATAGAAAGAAGATTTAAATCGATAACTTTAGAATAGTTTAAAGCTGTGGTACCTAATCAAAAATATCATAAGTTACCAAAATGTAACTTAATATTGTAAATATATGTCCAATGTATAAAGTACAAATCTTTTTAAACAGCAAGATAAAACATATAAGATATATTTAAGAAGCAAAAATATTAATATTTGTGTTATAATTTTAAGTATTTTCAAACAAAGTCTATTGTAAATTAATGTTCTAAATGTTATAGTTTTTTTATACAAACATATACATATAATTTTTGAATATTTCTTTTGAATATGTAATTATTTTATTTTATAAGAAAATATGTATTTTTCTACTATTATTAAATTTATTCAAATAAAAATAAAATATATTTTTAAAGTTCAATAAAGAAAAGATTTTTGCAAATATTAAAAATTGTTTATTTACTCTTAAAATAGTTTAAAAAGTTACGTAAGTTTAATTAATATTATCCATATCATAAGATGTATCATCTGACTCACTGCTGGGTGTCTTTATTTCACCGTCACTTAATAGAGAATCCTGTACAGAAAATCTTGGTCTATCACTAGAAATCTTTTTCTGAGTATCATTAACTCTATAATGATACATTTCGTATTTGTTTAGTTTATATTTATTTATAGAATTGTTTGTATTATACATTTCTTTGCACTCGTATTTTTCTAGTTGTTTTAATATATTCGGTTCAGGTCTTCTACTTGTACTTCCTGGTCGAGATAAAATATGTTTTCGAGGATCAAAAGTAATTTCACCATCACTTAAACTTATTTCACTCGTTTTACTGGAATGTGTAAACTTGACTGAGGAATTATACGAACTACGAGGACTATAATAATGTTTTTTATATTTATTACAAATATATTTATCATCCATAGTTTTTGCTTCATATTTAAAATAATCATTAACTTTATCAGGAATGTTTTCATCGACAATAGGTTCAAATAAATAATTTATTTGATTTAAAATCATATTGTTAACAGTTGTTACAAAACTATCTTTTCTTTTATTTGATTGTTGTACTGTATGTTCGGTAACTTTTGAAGTTGGTTGTTCATAATTATTTGTATTATTTTCAACAGGGTCGTTTTTTATATCTTCAGTATTCTGTGATACGTCTTTCCTTTGATTAATTTGTACTGGAACATCTTTATCATTTGAAATGCATAAGTTTTGCATGAATTGCGCAATTTCATTTGAAAATGGAGTTTGAGTATTTTCATTTTTTTTAATATGTATTTTTTCATCTTCTATAACTTCTAGTTCTTCTAAAAGTAAATGAATTTTTTGGTTTCCATCAATTTCTAGTTGTGTATCATTATTGGTATTTATCAAATCTTTTTCGGGTTCGTTGGGGTTTATTTTTTCTGGATAATTATCTTTAGATACATCAGGGGCTGATTCATTTCCTGTAGTAATTGTAGTACCTGAATCCTCTAATATAATTTCTAAATGGTGATTAGTATCATTTGAAGTATTAGAAGGTTCTTTTTCAGGATTTTTAAGAGTGACCTCACCAGTAGAAACAATTTTTCCCTCATCTTCTATATTTGTAATTAATTTGTCATTATAACTAAGATTAAAACTTTTTAAATTTTGTGTTTCAGAAATTAAATCAAATTTATTTTCCGTATTACTTTCAGGCGCATTCAATTGAGGTATTTCAGTATCAACAATGTCTTGTACATTATTTTCCAACTCCGGAGGCATATTTTCATTTAACAATAACTGATTTGATTCTTTCGGTGAATTTAAACTGAAATTTTTAGTATTTTCAGAATCTAAAGTTCCAGTTATATTTTCTACTTCATTACCATTTAAATGATGCACTACTTTACTTGCTATTTCATATTGGTTTTTAGTAATAATATTTAATACATTATCAGAATCACTACTTTGTAAAGAATCCATTTTTGAAATATTTAATTCTTTACAAAGATTTTCAATTTGACGTAACATTTTAGTCTATAAAATTTATGAAATAAATTAAAACAATTGTGTATTAAATATGTAAATAATTAATTACCATTTCTAAACGACCTCTATTAGCTTCTAAGTGACTATTAAATACACGTTGCATTTCATTTTGATTATAAAGATCATTCCGTATGATATCTTCAGTGATTCTTAATGAAAATTGTAAATATTCGTAATCGGGAATACTACGAAAAGAAATGTTAAGAAATAGTATTTGTTAAGCTTATTTAAGACACTTACACAGGTTTATTAAATGAACGGGGTGTTGGTATTGGCGTTTTAAATATAATAGATTCTTCTTTAGGAGTTTCCTATCAAAATATACGTATATATCAAACTGTATAGAAACTATTAAATCATTTACATACCAATTCAATTTTATTAACTGATTCACAATCTGGGGATATTATTTCAATATCATTATCTTTATCAGATACAGGTGAGAGTTTTATTTCAGATCTACTGCTATCACAAGGTTTAACAAATTTTGAACTACCACTCTGTTAATTATAATAATAATTAATTAACGAATACACAATACAATATTTAAGATACCTTTAACTCAGTTTGAGAACAAGTACTAGGATTTCTTTTTGTACGTATTCTAGGTACACTAGCAGATCTTTTTTTCGTAGCAAATTCATTAGTAAGACAATTATGAACTTTTATTTTCCTTCGTTGTAAGTCAGAGTGACTATTTGGTCTAGACGCAATTAATTCATTCTTACTGGATAATAAAGTTAATTTTTAATATTAAACTATAAACGATATATTAACAGGAATACCTTAAAAATGACGGTGTTGAAAAACGACTACTTATTGTAGATGCATGATTTTTATGTTGCAGAAGATAACTTTTAGGAGCAGATGTATTAACAACACTTTTAGCTGCATTTATTAACTTATAATGATTACTCATATGTAGATATGTATCGTATATTTCATAATTCATAACCATGATTACGGTAAAATGATTTTAAATATCAAATATTCACAATATCACAATTATTATTTGTTGTTTACTTCTTTAAAAAAGTATTATCAATAATTGACAGATTAGAGTGACAGCTATCATTGTGACCAACCCATTGAAATTTAATGCAATTGTGAACGATCCATACATTTAAACCAAGATCAAGTGTATAACTTATTTTGTACAGGAGTAACATTTTCTTTACCGGGGATTCTAAAAATGTTTTTAAGCCTTACTGATATTTAAATATTTTGAAAATAATTTAAAAATAAGCATGATAATAGTAATGTTTATCATTAATTATGATTGTATTTAATTAATAAAATATAGTTAATGACTCTAGAAAGTGTAAATTTTCTGATAAATACTTATTACACTTTATTAGTTTAATGAAACAACAAATCTGTACAATTGGAATGTTAAATACAATAAAGTTTTTTTTACAATGTTAAATATCCACAATATACATAAATACAAAATACTGTTTAAATTAGAAACCATAAGTACGGAAAGAGAACCTAAAGATACAGTAAAATTATACCTTAAAAAAATTAAGTTTTAATAAAATCACAACATATACGTCTCCTTTAGTCATTTTTTTGAAAAGAATTTATTTCTTGGTGCAATAAAATCTAGGTCTGGAAGAGCAGATATGCTAGGAACAGAATTTTTAGCTTTCATTTGTGTTTGATGTATATTTTTCGTAGTTTTATTATTCTGTAAACTCGATCCAGCCTGGTAAGTTTGAAATGCCTCAAAATGTACAGGATTCGTTATAATATTTGGCGTAAAATTATTTGTCATCGATTTAACACCCGTCGACATAACATTACTTATATTATTAGATGAAACAGGTTGACTTGAAACAAAATCGGTCCAATCATCATCATCTTGCGAAGTATTTAATAATTCTTTAGTCGTTTGAATTGGTTGTTGCATTTTTAAAAATGTACTTTCAACTGAATTCAACTGATACCCTGTTGTTGTTGTAGTAGTAGTAGTATTATTTTGATACTGAGATTCATGATTCGTTTGTACAGATTGAAATGGTTTAAATTCGGAATAAAATGGCCCATCAAATAATTTTTTAGTCATATTTTGAGATGAATTTTGCGTTGATAATTCGGTTGGTCCAATAGTGAAATTATTGTAAGTTGATAATGATGTTTGTGGTAAACCACCAAAGGGTGTATTTATTGTCTGAACAGGTATTTGATATGGTGGTTGGTAACCATAAGTTATCTGTTGTGCAGCTAATTGTTGAGTACTTGGTTGAGAGTTTAATGTTTTTGTTGGACTTGCATTTGGTACAAAAGACGGAGGTAACACCGTTGTATGTGATAATTGCGTATTTTGTAAATTTGGAATTGAAAGTTCAAGTTGTGAAACCAGCTGTGGTTGTAATGTATTTGCAAATAAATTATTTGTATTTTGATATGAATTTTGCGTTACTTTTGTAGTAGATGTTATCGGTTCTTGTGCGCTTACAAATTCAGACCAATCATCTTCTTCAGCAGTTAATTGTTGCACCGGTTTTTCTTGTAACGTTAAATTAACTTTTGCGGATGTTACCGATTGTATTGTTGAATTAATTACCGAAGTAGAAACAATCGCAGGGGATACATTTAAATTTGAAGACGAATTTGTAGCTGTTGTTATAGGTTGCGGTTCAATATTTTCTATTTGTTGGTCATCTTTTTTAGTTGTACTTGTAAAATTAAATTCAAATTCATTTAAATCATCGCTAACAATACCAGGTTCAGGCCAATTTATTTGTGTAGATTTTTTATTCATTGTTGTTACGCTAGTTTCCAAAACAATAGGTTTTAATGGTTCTAAAGGTGTTATTGTTTCCACTGTAGTAGGTTTTATTTCATTTTGTGGTAAACTCATTTGGAAATCAGTAAAGTCATCTTCTTCATTCATTTCAGGAATATTAATTGTTTTTCGCGGTAAATCCGGGGTAACAATAGTACTTTCTAATTCAACAGACTCTAAATTATATAAAGGATTATGTTCAACTATTGCGTTATCATTATTACTCTTAGGATTCTCTGAAATATGTGTTTCACGTAATTTTATTGGCATCAAACTTGGTGTCCAAGTATTATTAGTATCAGGTTTCGAAGAACATTGAAAACTTGTAAATTCATCATCTTCAATATTAGGAATTACATGTTTATCGACTTTTTCATTAGTTACTTGAATTTGATCAGAATCTACTTTAGTTTCATTATCTATATCAACAGAAGCTTCAATAAATTTTAATGAATTCACTGACTCAGTGTCACTATGAGATAAATTTCCGAAATGATGTAAAATATTTAAATCTGTTTGTGTGTTTGGAGCAACACTTTGTTGTTGGTTTAAATTTAATTTTTCTTCGATTGTTTCTAATTTAACTGGTTCAATTTGAGCTACAAAGTACGAAAATAATTATTATTTTCAATAATTATTTCTTTATAATACTATTATTAATGATTCGTTACGCATTTATTAATTTCAATTACTTACTTTGTAACCAAAAATCCCAAGAATCCAAGTCTAAGGTTAAAGGATCAGAATTATGTTGTTGTATTGAAGATAAGGTAATATGAGGGATATCAAGGGAAGGAACAAGCTGCTCAAAATCGAGCAACATAGTGTTAGTTTGAGAATCTTATATAAAAATCCAATTTATGTTAAGGATAAAGGATGTAAATGAATTCCAAGACGAAAGCATTGAAGAAGTAATATACAAATTATTACATATTTTGTAATAAAAAAATATCGATGAAAAAAATTAATTACTTACAATCTAAAGGATTTACAAGGCCAGAACTATTCCAATCAAAATTTACAGCAGGAACCTCATTAGAATTTGGTTCATCTTGTACTACAGTTGTATTTGTAACTTGTGTTGAAGATACTAAATCAGATTTAAGTGGTTCCAATGGTGTAAAACCAAGATTAGCAGCAAATCGTGGCATTGATGCATTCCAACGTGGACCAAACAACTAAAGTTCATAAAATAGTATTAACCAAATGACTTTTAATTTATTTAAATAACTTACAATATTTCTAGAATCGATATTTAACGCTTTAAGTAATATTTTTTGACTTTCCGAATTAGGCCAATGGTAGCTTAATGCATTTGTATTCTCAATATCTTGTAGTACTTTTAACACGTTATTATTAATAAAATCTATAGTTTTAAATTCATTTTTCTGCGACTGTTTCTCATACTCAAATATATTATGAATAATTGGTTCAACATTTTCTAACAGAGTCTTCGTTGATAAATCAACATTATAAACAATTTCATCATTTTTAGAATCATTTTGCGTTATATTATAATCATTAAAATCACCAAAATCGCTATAACTTTCATCTTCATTGTTAGTAGCTTCGATAACTGTATTATTAGTTGTTTCTTCAACTGCTGAAGTAAAATCATTAAATTCACCAAATTCATCATCACTTAAATTACTTGTATTATTAATAACAGTTTCTTTAAGAGGTTCTTGAAACGTAGAAACAGTTTCCGATTCTATATTGCTTGTGAAATCACTAAAATCATCAAATTCTTCATCGAAATTTGCGTCAAATGTACTTGTAACTTCTTCGTTTAAGTTTTGTGTTGGTGTATCTAATTTTGGATCTATTTGAATATCTTCAATTATTGTTGAAGATTCTTCAAATGGTGTGTCTTCTTCTGTTTCATCGTTATTTGTAATTATTTCATCAAAACTTTCGTTTAATACTTTTAAGTTTTTATTAAGAACATTTATTTCATTATTTACATCGTTAACTATATTATCCTCTTGAATTATACTATTTTTAACATTTTCCAAACATACACTAGGTTCAAATTGAATTTCTTTATCTGTTATACAGGGTTCAGTGCAATTACTTTCATTAAGATTATCTATATTTTCTTTGTAGTCATCATCAACATTATTTTCAATTATTTTAGAATCATCATCTTGTTTAACTTCATTAACATTAATACTTTTATCTGTTTGTTTATCACAGTGTTCTTCTAATTTTTCATTTATAATTTCATTATCATTTTGATTAAGTTCTGTTATTATAGATTTATCAATATTATGTACATTAGATGCAATGTTTTCTATATCATCTTTAATAAAATTAATATCATCTTGATTTTCATTAGAATTGGTATTTACAAAAAAATTTATATTAACATCTGTATTAATATCACAAAATATATGTTTCACAGTTTCACTATTTTCAGTAATACTACTATTAGATTGTGTTGTTGTTTCTTTTATAACATTAACCTTTTGTTCCTTATCATCGAGTGTTTCATTTATTATCAAATTGGTAGATGATGATTGAATTGGATCATTATTTTGTGCTGTATCTGACGTTGTAATATTTGGGAATAGAGCATGCTGAGGTGTTGTTGGTAAAGAATATCCTTCGAATGATAAATCAACAGCTGCTGTAAAATCTCCGAATTCATCATCATCTATATCGTCTGGTTCACCTACTACCATTGGTGGAGGAGAACTGCTTACTAATGGAGGGATTATATTTGACATCTAAATCAAATTTTTATCTGTATAGCTACATATAATATCGTTTTATATACGTAAATATGTACATATATATGATTACATTGCTTTGTTAGAATGACACTTGACAGTTACTTAATACATAAACATTAATTAAAAACATTCTTACAAAACAATTAATATATAAATGTAATATAAATATATATATTTAATACTCATTAAAGCCTACATACTTGGTTAATCGAATGACACGTATTTTTTGGAACTCAATATTAATATTATGCATTAAACATATTTTATAAGTTTTGTATATAAATTACACCAAGATGTTTCAATAAAACTAACATAAATTAAAATACAAATAATATAATACTGTAAAACTTTAACTATTAAAATTAATTAAATAAATTCTCTTCTGTCACTACTTTTATGACTGTTGATTAAGAGATCGTGGTTTTTTTAATAATAATCTATTGGCATGAATGATATTTAAATGTCACCAACTGTTTTAAAATGTCACGAAATGTCAAAAAAATGTTATTAACATTTTAATTATTAATTTCATTTACTTCATATAAAATATTCATATATTCATTAATCCAATATATCCACTTAATCTGAATTATAATATTTTAAAGTTTAAATTAATAAAAAAATTCTAACCTAAAAATGACTGACAAAATTCAAATCAAAAATATTCTTGATAATTTAAATAAACCAATTATTTTTAAAGGCTTTATTAATAATTGGCCAATTCTAAATTGGTCATTAAATGATTGGGAATTAAAGTTACAAAATAAATCTTTACAATTCCGTAAAAACTATTTTTTTAAATCAAAAGTAATAAACAAATTAATCAAACTGCATTATTATGATTCAAATTAAAATGATTTATAGGAACCAATCTGGGAAAAAACATGTTCAATAGAAACAATGAATTTTAAAGACTTTATAGAGTTTCAAACAATAGATAATAATTCATGGATTTATTTTGATTATAAATATATGAATATTCACTTTGACGAATATAAAGATATATTAGATGTAATTATTTAAGAAAATTCAATTATATGTAGCATTATACAGTTAAATTTGATATTTTAGACTATTCAATGGGCAGATTTAGGTTTCCCAGATAAATCTGGTGCCGATAGTACTATATGGATAGGTAGCAAAGGTGCTCATACTCCATGCCACATGGATACGTATGGATATAATTTAATTGCACAAATTTACGGACGAAAACGCTGGATAATGTTTCCACCAGAAGAAAATTTAATACCAGTTAGAGTTCCTTACGAAGAATCAAGTGTTTATTCCAAGTTAAATTTCTTTTATCCAAATACTTATGATTTCCAAGGAGTTAGCAATGCAAGAAGTATTATATTAAATCCTGGAGATGTATTATTTTTACCCGTTGGTTGGTGGCATTACGTAGAAAATTTAGAAACCGCTATTAGTATTAATATGTGGGTACCGCAACCACAAGATCACAAAAAAAGAATTGAAGAAGCTGTTACTCAGTTACTTATATCTAAATTATTAAATGAATTAGATAATACTTCAAAATGTTTGTATTTAAATTCAGATAATATTTATTTAATAAATGATTCTACTTCAGAATATTTAAAGTTAATACAACTTATGATAGAACAATATAAAAAAGATAATTTACATAATAAAAAATTAAAAACTGATGATAGTTCAGATAATATTAATAACTTTACTAGTTTAATTCAGGATCAAGTTATTCTAGAAGTTCCAACGTTAGCTCAAAATGAATTTATTAATTTATTAAAAGACCAACAATTAAAATATAATTTCGTTGATAAAGAAATAGAAAGTAATTCTAATAAAAATGAAACAATAGAAAAAATAATCAATGCTACATGTCATCCTGAAGTATTATCAATGATTGTAGATAAATTATTAAAAAATTAGATAATTATTTTGTCATGTATCAATTTATTTAATATTAAACGCAAATAGGAATATATTGTTTTTAAGTGTAACACCTAAATATATAAATACAAAAAAGCAATATTACTAAACAATTACTTTTATCATGCTTACATATTTTAAATTTGTTTATATTATCAGGGCTAATTCTATACTATAAAGGAATGTATTTACATTAAGAGAAATCTATAAATAAATAAATTACATTAATCAGTTGAAAGTATTAAAATTAAAATAATTTTGTACCGTTTTAAATCAATTTGTTGTTGTTTAATCTCTTATAAATTTAATTAAAACCAATATGGACGGACAATTATATTTCAATAAGTGTAATTAAATAAATCAAACAAATAAAAATTGTGCAACACAGAAAATAAAAACAAAACTACAAATGCATTAACTCATCTTTCTTCTAATTAAATATGATTGTAAACTCATTGGACATATATCTAACGTAATATTTGGTTCAATTTTTGTTCCTACATTCAAAAATGTTAAAGAAGTTTTATTTGCAGACTTAGCAAATGGTAAAATATCATGAATTTTTATTTTTCCATAACTTAATGGAAACTGTTGTAATAATAATCTATCAGAAAAGCATGTATCTAAATTATTTCTATACAAAACTAATCCAATATTATCTTCTTTTCTATTCACTTTTATACCAGTTTGTAAAAATGGTATTGTTATATCAATACCAATATCATTGTTTATCGCGGAATACCCTTGTTCTGAAATCATATCAGAATCGTCATTTCTATATAATTTTAATAACGGATTTAATAAAGATTGAGAAGCAACATGACTGGATGTTGTTAAGAAACCTGATGGGTGGTTATCAACTGTTATCTAAAATAATTGATTATTATAAATATTTTAAACGATTCTAAATTAAATATATATAAAATTGAAACGTACTTGACATCTATGTGTTCTCCTTTCTAATATTAATCTAAATATATGATGCGTAGGATGATTATCTAAAACCCCTTGTATTAATCCCCTATTATCATCTTGTTTTAATCTCCTATCAAGCATTATTTCCATTTGTCCCTCGCGCAAAGAAGAACACCCCAAAGGTGTTGAAGATAATACAGTTAACCGAGTATTTTTATCCTCTATATACATAGTACTTGGCATGGGATAATAATTAGCTTGTATTGGTAATTTAGGGAAACGTTTGCGATGTATCACCTATTAAGCATTTTTTTTTAATATAACAAATTAATCATTAAAAATTTATAAGATCAATACCTGAAATCCATTTAAATCAGTATAAAAATCACTAGTACTATTAATATTCGTAGATAATCTCATAACTAGTTCAAAATTTGATGTTTCAGAAATATCTACAATATTTTGAATTTCTAAACCTAAACCATCAGCTCCTAAAATAATTTATTTATATTATTATAGATAAGTGAAATATACTTTTAAATGTACCTGGTGTATTATATAAATTAACAACATGATGTACTTTAGGTAATTGAACAATTACAGACGAATATATCGGACCTTCAATAACTTTAACAATAGTTGATTCAATATTTAATGGTTGCGCATCTCCATCAGGGAGAAATAAATATGCTCCACTTTTATCTGCATTGTGAGTTACTCCGTATCTACAGAAATTTCAATATATTTTTATATTTCAATAATTTTATATTACTTTAAAATATACTTTGCAAAATCTAAATGAACAGGTAATGTATTAACACCAACACGAATAGCTTTTAATAATCCTAACTTATTAAAAGCTGCAGTGACTCTATCATTTTTTAATGTAAATTCTTTTGCGATCGGTGATACTTCGGTATCAGTAAAGCCGGTGGGAAATTTAACATCATCATAGTTATTATATATTTTTACGCTGGACATGACAGTTTCACTAGAAATATAATCAAATTAAAAAACGTTTATTCCAATGTGAATTAATTAAACTTACACAGGAGCTGTATTTGTTTCTAACGCTTGTATTGTATAAGTAACTAAACTTAAAGCTGGTACATTTGTAATAAAAGCTAATTCATATCTTGATTCAGAAACCGTAGCACCATGTTCAAAAATAGGACTTATTTGACATGGTACAATTTTACCGCGTAAATCAGTTACCTAATATATCAAATTTAATTAAAATTACAATTAAAAACATTTTAAAATTAAACAACCTGAACAAATGGAGTTGATACTAATAATAAAACAACTTCATGTCTTGTAAAACTCAACGAATTATAAATAACAATTCTTTTAATTGGAGCACCTTTTCCAATTGTTATAACAAATCTTTCTGGTAACGCATCTTGACTTCGACGCATATCATCAATATTATAATGAGATATATCTGAATTAAAATCTGTATTAGGTCCTTTTAATAAAATATTTGCGCATTGCTGAATAACTTGTTTTGTATTAAATATTGCTGTTAACATTCTAAAATAAAATTTAATAATATAATACGCGTAATTATATTTAAAAAAGTAATATTACTTTTGTCCGTAATCGACAACTACTGGATCACGAGCAGTTCCAGTTATACCATCATGATGTTGGAATAATGCTAAGCTTTGACGAGCAGTTGTCATTAATTTTAACATTCCTGCTTCATGAGATAAAACTGTATTCCAACCATCTACATTACTTCCAAATGTCATTGTTAATATTATATCTGCAGATCTGATTTTTAAATCATATTAACGATTCGAATTATTAAAATATAATATCTATTACCTAATATATGATAAAAGAATGCGATCCATTCTTTTATAAAACGGTCTAGATGTATAATAACCACTCCAGTAATGATTATCTCTATCAGCGTATGTAAAAAAATCACCCGTTAAAGTAGGAAAATTTTCTAAAGATTTTTCCGCACGAACTGCATCAAAATATTCGGAAAGCGTACCAAATTGTGCCTAACATTAAATTACATTTAATATTGAATAGAATTTACATTGAAAATAAATTAAAAATACCTGAACATTTAATTTAGAATCATTATTCATGTAATTAAATAATTTTTGATAATTATTAAACTGATTATTCCATTCAGTTGCGTGATCATAACGAAAATCATCTCCTAAAGGAACTAATATAACATTTGTTTGATATAATTGCGCTTTTTTTCTGTATTGATCTAAAAGTAATTCGGCCCTAAAATCGTTTAAAAATTAATACTATTTTAACGCGATTATTACTTATGATTACCTATAAGCAACGTTATTTTCTGTAATTACTTGTGGAGCAATATTCCACGGACAAGTAATACCATAACCAGGTAAACGTTTAAAATCAAATTGACAACAAACTTTTGGATCTGGTCCACACGTATGAGGAATATCATATGAAAAAAATGGTGTCATATGTGTAAATAATTCAGTTTCACCATTACCATCTACAAATTTTAACCAAAATAAATAAATATATTAATAATAAATAAGTTAACACGAAACGAACCCCAAAGTTGTTTCCATTTAAATTCAAGTTGTTTATGACTAGCTAAATATTTTTTAACAGAATAATGAATTCTATGTACAACTAAATTTTTTAATCCACTATGTTTTAATAATAACGGCATTGTAGGGCTTTGACCAAATGGATCGATTGACCAACTACTTTTCGGGATATAATTTAAATGTTTGTGCAACCATTGATGGCCTTCATTTAGCTGATGTAAAATTGATATCCAATGCGAATTTGCTTCATCATTCATTACCCAACCCCCAGTTACAATTTCTAATTGACCATTATTAATTAATCTATAAAAATGTATTAATTTATAAAATATATTACTAATATTAATAATAAATATATTACTTTTTAACCATTGTTTTAGTGTTTTGATCTATATCATCCCACCACATAGAGAAATATGAAATTTCTGCCCAAATAAATTTCCTAGCTCGATTTTCGCTCAATTTAATAACCATATTATTTAAAATATTTTTTGTTTGTTGCACATAATATTCCTCAACAGTTTTTAACCAACCTTGAAATCAATCATTATTAATAAACTAATTGTACTAATAATTTATAAATGATTATTACCGGGATCATTATGAGAATGTGGTACAACAAATACTTTTAATTTATTATATTTATTCCATTGATGGACATCATATTTTATATTCCAACCTTGTTTCCACGCGCCTCCATCAGGATTATCAAATTTTAACTCTTTATACATTTCTAACATCTATAAATGATTTATAATTTACTAATTTATAATAAACAAATAAATATATGTATTGTTGTACCTGTATATTTGTTCTAGGTACATAATCAATTTGTAAAGGACATTTTCTATCGTAAATCATTTGATAAGCCGGCAAGGTAATTTTATCAATACTTCTTTGAGATAATAACGTACTTTTAAACTCATTAGTATTACCAGTAACAGAAGGAATAAGTTGATTAATAGCTTTTTTGATTTCACCAACAGTTTCGTGGTGTTTATTTAAATTGTTTTCTAAATTTTGTAGACGACTTTCAAAACGAATCCATTTATTCTATTTAATAAAAATAATATTGTTATACTTGTAATTCAATGTATTTTATATTAACTTACATCTTGCATATCTAATGATGTATATGAATGCAATGGAAATGATAAATCCATTAATAAGTATAGAATTAAGCAAGCCGATAATAATACAAGTGCCCCAAAAAGGGCAATTGTACTTCTGATTCGCATAATTTATAATTTGTTTAAACTAGCCCATCAAAATACAGAAATCAATTGTTACATATCCCTTTTTTAGGTTAGAGTGAAACAGTTGACCACTTGTCAAAGTGACAGATCAAATAATTAAAAAATAAACGCTGTGAAGAAATTGGTGTACCTCATCGCAGTGCTGACACCAGAAGAAAATTTAAACTTAAATAAATATGTACAATTGATTTTTGTTTGTAAATATTTTAATTATATGAATTTAACAATAATATAAACATTTTTTTAATATTTTAACTCTAAATATTTTTTTGTAATTTATGAAAATATGTTTTTATATTATTTTTTTATAACCGACGCGTCGCGACGCTAATTTATCAATTTATACATTTTTTTCTTTTTACTTTTATAAATTAATTTATAAATGTAAAAATAAAGAAAGGAAGTTATGGAATCATAGGAATTAAGGTAAGGAGACACACGTGAAGCTCCTTCGAATCAACCCTTAAGATTTTAGAAGAATGATCCGAAAAATCTGAAGAGAAGATATGCCCTGCCACCACGTCAAGGTCTCGCTCCACATAGGCAGGGACCCTTTCCTCAGAGGTCTTGATTCTTAGACCTTTGTGGAACTGGTCAGACAGGACCTTCTCTGCGGTCCTATCTGGCTAACCTATGCACTTAGCTAAATCGCGAACAAATAACGCGCGCCCACCCCCTACCCGACGTTAGCTACCCTGAAAGGGAAAAAAATATTAAGCTGAAAGAGAAGACATACAACCCAAAATTAATAACAACCTGAAAGAGATGTACATCCTAACAAAAAATAGATGCAGGGCCGGCCCTTCGACATCTTTTAGTGCCGGACAAGAGAGCTAAGCATAAATAAAATACAGTTTCTTCATCCTGAAAGAAATTACATGTTAGTTGATGCCTATTGCATCTGCACGGGATACGCGTTTGGGTACGAAGCCTAGTGCAGGGGAGGAGTTTTCCCTGTCCCACAGGTATCCTGCATCTGCTCCTACAGGACCTGATCACAGACCGAACAGCACTAGAATGTGTCTGCTGGCCTGCTAAGCGACCACGCGTACCAAGCCACGAACCGGGCTGAACAACAGTAACATGACTTGGTACCTCGCCAGGACTGGAGTAGCTTACATCTTAGCACGCACCAATCCTGTGTCAGGAGGCCAAGTGCAATTGGCTTAGGACCGACGCGGCCCTGTCCGTATGACGCCCCTGAAAACCACCCCAAGACAACAAGAAAAGCGAACTGTGTGCTCAGTAACACTTTTCCTGAGGCCCCAGAATGATCCGCACAAGTTTGGGGGGTGCTAAACAATACTGTAAAAAATACACAAAATTACCCGCACGTTAGGCGGTACACATCGGAAATCGCGAACGCCCGAATTTTTTAAAAATAATAAAGTGTGTTCCCTCGATGAACCTGAAAGCATCATTTGTGTGTGTGTGTATGTAAACGATTCCCGAATAAACCCGACTTTAAATCCCGGTAAAGTACAATTAAGTGTGTGTCTAAGCAAAAATAAATTAAATCAATCGGTAATCTAATAAACTACAATTCAGAATCCGAAGTTGAAGTCCTTCCTTCCCTCAGTGGATGATATCCCTCGTTGCTAAAGACCCAGTTTGGTTAGGCCCTTAGTTGATTCTGAATTTACTATAAAAAACAATTAATCCATGCAAACTATACTTGTTTAATTCATATAATTAAACAAATATAATTTATAGGATCATTGTTTCGCGATACGAGTTAATAAAATCAAAAACGGAACGCCCGGTAAAAAAAATTTCATGTGTTCATAAGCCTTATACATGCATTTATATTACATAATATTCTCAAATTTAGAATATTATTTCTTTTCATAATTGAATCTAACAAAAAGGCTCATGAGATAATAAAAGGTACGTACGGTTTGATGACCCAAGGACATCCAGGAAATTTCTGATGATGTAATTCAAAGTCCAAATAGTCCAAAGATTTTAAAAATACGTAATTAATTATTTTTAAATTCACTTCACATCACTTAACAAATCAATAGTATTTTAACAAAGGATTAAAATGAAATAATTTAAAAACATTTAGTGAAAACCAAAATGGCGTTCATTGGCAACAAGTTTAAACTCAAAATGGCGTCACCTCTTGTAAAAATACCGTTGATTTTTTCCACAACACTTTTTCACTTTGATTTAATTAAGATTCAATAAAATACCCGAAAACCGTACCGTAATGTCGCGATATTCGTAATTAAAACGTTTTTAACACTTCCGAAATATTAAGACTTTCCGCTTACGTTCAAAACCGACGCTGACCGCGCACAAACTAGTTGAGTCAGTAGCGGGAGAAACGCTGGCAAGTTGAAACAAAGTAGAGGGGGTAATAGTAGTTGAAAGACTTTCCTGCGCAGTTGAAAAGAAAGAGGGGAATCTTATTAGACTTAGCAACAATTACTTTGAAGATGATGCCTGCAAAATAATATGCTTTAATTAGAATTATTTAAACTTTATATATTTAATTTCAATAAATACTTACAGTATACCTATATTATTCCATATATACTGCTGAATTTTATGTTGTTATAGTTGGAAAACTTTGATTATAAATTAAATCTGTAAAAAATAATAATTATTAATTATTTATATAGTTAAATAAAACATTTATAAATATAAATGTATTACAATATTATTTTTAAATATTATTATATTGGTACTATCAAATACACCAATTTCACCAAGATATTTTGTAGTCAATTATTCGATCATCTGTCAGTCCTGTCACTTTGACGTTAAGTAAAAACAGATTAACAGAAAAATGTCTTGCAATGCTTGTGGAACAAAATTTAATTTTTTCCATAAAGAGGTAACCAAATAAAACGTAAATAATGCATAAATAATAAACATTAATTTTCTAGATGGGATGTCCAAGTTGTGGATTATCGTATTGTTCCAAATGTCTAAAGCAAAAATGTAAAATACCAAATAAAGGAAATGTTGATCAAACTGTTTGTAAAATATGTTATAATAAATTTAGTGCTGGTTCTAGTCAAACCGAAGTTACAAATATACAACCTCCTGAAGCTTATTTAAAGTAAGATTATTTTAATTAAACTTTATATGTCTATAGATCTATTCATGTTATTCCAGTTTGAAAAATATCCTTTCCACTAGTCCTAATTCTGAATCCTATGATAATTTATTAGTATTACTTAGGTATATTAACACTAAATACTTATGTAATATAATTAAAATAATACTAATAAATTTGTAGACGTCTAGAGAATTTAGAAAATCCCTCAAATCCACCAATAACAATATATCAAAACAGTAAAAAATTTCAAAAATTGCGTTCAGGATTATCTGCAGCTGATTTACAAATATTAGATAGATTAGAAAAACTACGGGAGGACAAAAATAAAGTACCACCACCGTCTGACACAGAAATTCGAAAGCGACTTGCTAATTTAAAAGGTGAAAATCCATATGTTGAAGCTCCAATACAGAAGGTACTTAAAAAAAAACTGCTATTTTTTTATTAAAATATAGTAATTAATATATTTGTTTAAAGAGTTTTACACCAGACACAAGAAGCAATCAACAGAAAGTAGATTCATTATTAGAACAATTTGAAAATGAACGAGAAATCGAATTAGCTAATAATCCCCAAGAAGGTATTGAAGCACGATTAGCAAGTTTACGTAATCAAGGTGTAAGACCAAATGAAAGCAATTACATAACTAATCTACATGATTCATCAAGTTCTGAAGAGGAAATTGATAAAATTACAAAAAAAGTACTTAATACATTTTTTTATATCAATATATAATATGTATACATAAATTAAAAATAATTACAGATAATGGACGAAGTAGCGTTAGATGAAAAATGTTTAAACAATATAACAACAGATAATGAAGAAATGGATACATCAGAATCACCTGAATTACCTTGGTGCGTCTTATGTAATAAAGATGGTAATGTCCGTTGTTTAGATTGTGGAAATGATATATATTGTAATAAATGTTGTAAAGAAATACATAAAGAATTCGGTGAAACAGATCATAGAATTACCCCATTCAAATCAAAGGAAAATACAGAATAATTCCAAAATTTAACGCTTTTAAAAATATAACGTATTATGCACCTGCCTATTAATTTAATAAATAAGGTAAATATCTATATTAATTATTTAAAACAAAAGGAACACCATAATTATTCGTTTATAATTTAGTTTATTATAAAACTTAAGTTATATTATTTAAAAAAAAATATTATGTATTGTAAATATTTTTAACGTATTATGTATAAATTTGGGAAAATAAATAATTACATATTTTATTATAATTAGTCTTAAACAAATATTTTTTTATAATTTACGTCATTTTAAACATCTCCTACCTTCCCTCGTACTCTTAAGTAATTTAATATATTCTTCAATATTTAAAATAAAAGCTCTTAAAAAGAAAATCCCTTGTGGACATCCCTTAACTAATTTTTTAATAGATTTTTTATCTACATTTCCTGTTAACACTTCAACCATAATACAATCTTCATTCATATAATCCAAGGAATTTATATTCAAAGTGACTTCAAATGCCAAACGTAAATATAAATTATCGAATTGTATTGTAGCACTTGAATAAAATAAATAAATTAATAACTTTAAAATTATTTATAAGAAATTAAATATACGTACTTTAAATTTTCATCTAAAGTTAGATTATATCGAAGTTCTAGTTCATCTAATTCGCTTATAATATCTAACATTTGTTCACATGTTATTGTTATATAATCTAACAATGATAGAATAGTGTATGATTCCCCACAAGCACTTTTAATGTGATTCAACGATAGTTTCTTTTTTAAAATGTTATAAACATATTTAGCAGATGGATGTGATTTAGTTTCTGTGGAATATTATTTATTAATTAACGAATAAATTTAAATTAATGAAAAACCTACCACAAAACTGTGTCAAAAAATTAACTTCATTAACAATTCCAGATTCTTTATCAATTTTTACAATTAATTCAATTGTATCAAACATAAAATTAAAAGTACAGATGTCATCTTGTATATCAATTACTTTCCAAACAGAATGTTTGCTAAAATAATTGAAATAATTAAAACAACTAACACCTTTACGTAATTAAATAAAAACATACCTTTTACTAATAATTTTCTCTTTCAACGATAAATCCTTGAAGTCCTTAACTTCTTTAAAATTCTTTAATTTTTTAAATGATTCTTCGAAACGTTTTTTAAACTCTTCGCTCTTTAATGGTTCTGATTCTATTTCAACATTAGGAATATCTAATTTATCAATGGTATTTAATTTATTGATTATTTTATCAGTAAATGTCATTATTGAAAAATTATTTTTGTTTTCTTGTGTTTTGTCATTAATAAATGAAGAATTATCACTTTGAAATGAATCAATAAGTGAAATATTTTCTGTAAATATTTCTTGTGGATTAATAAAACTTTTTTCAACCATGGAATTCCATCCAGCATCTTCCTTTGCATCATCTTCGAATTGCATCTTTTCTGGTGATGATATTTCTTCTTTTATTTGATCGTAATTTGTATTTTCACTTGTTTCATTAAGATCAGATGAAGTACTTGAGTTTATAAGTATGTTTTCTGATTCATCGTTTATATCATACGATTTACGAGATCTTTTATACGCAAAATTTGAGATATTGCAGATATTTTCAGATGAAAACCTTTTAACAGCTTTTCTTTCTTCTGAAGATCGCCTTTCATTAACAAAATTTTCTTCTTTTATTTCCATTGATGTATTTGTAATAGATAAATTGTACGATGGTATTTCATTAACAACACTTTCTTCTTTTATATTATTTGATGTATTTGAAATTGATATATCGAATGATGGTATCTTATTAGAAGCGGATTCGTCTTCTTTGATTCCAATTGATGTATTTGAAGATGATATTTGATTATTTGCATTTTCTTCTTTTATTTCGATTGATGTATGTGAAACAGATACATTGCAAGGCAATATCTTATCAGAATTATTTTTTTCTTCTTTGATTTCATTTGAAGTATTTATAATAGATACATTCGGAGATATCTGATTAATAGCATCTTCATTTTCTTTAATTCCAGCCGAAGTATTTGAAATAGATAAATTTTCAGATGGCATTTCATTAACAGAAACAGATAAATCTGAAGATGGTATCTTATTAGAAGTATTTTTATCTTCTCTGATTCCAATTGATGTGTTTGCAATAGATAAATTCGAAGATAGAATTTCAATAACAGCATTTTCTTCATTTGATGTATTTGAAACAGATAAATCGAAAGATGGTATCTTATTAGAAGTATTTTTGTCTTCTTTGATTCCAATAGATGTATTTGAAATAGATAAATTTGACGATGGAATTTCATCAACAGCATTTTCTTCTTTTATTTCACTCGATGTATTTGAAACAGATAAATTAAATGATGGTATCTTATTAGAAACATTTTTATCTTCATTGATTTCAATTGATGCATTTGAAATAGATAAATTCGAAGACGGTAATAAATTTAATCTATAATTAATTAATTTTTCGGTACTATCAGTGAATGATGTTTTATTAAAATTAATAGAATTATGTAAGCTTGTTGAACTGATGTCCGTTTTATCTGTTAAATTCATTTTTGAAGAATTAAACACTTCTGTATCATCACATTGACCTGCATATTGTATTCTTAAGCATATATCACTTCTATTAGAATCTTCTGTGGCATTTGTATTTGGACTTAATATTAATGGATAGCCTTTCAAATGAAATATATTTTCAATTTTATTTTCAGTGTTTCTATGAGACTGATCAATTTGTTCGATATCTTTATCATTCTTCGATGTTTTATCCATTGAATGCTCTAAATTCGAATTATTTGCGGTTGTATTTTGCGTATTATCACAAACTAATGACTCTATATTATTAATAACTGCAGCAGTTTGATTAAGACATATATTTTTTACAGAATTGTCGCAAACAGACATATTAGAATCGTCTAAAATTGCATTTGTATCTATGCGTTCTTCATTATTATCTTCAATTATTTCTGTTGTTTTGACTTTAGAAGTATTTGTATTTAAGTCTTCATGTAAATTAATAGGGAATGATTTTGATTTCGAACATACTTTTCCTGTTACAAAATTTATTCTTGATACATTGTCGTTTTCTAAAGTATTTTCCGTAATATTAATTTCGAAAGATGAACCAGAATTTTGTTCTTTAATATTTGAAGAGTTTTCATTTTCTATATTTATAATTGAAATATCCATTTCCATGTCATTATATGTAGTTTCCTTGTCTTCAGGGCTTTCGTTATTTTGTATAAGAAATTTCGCAACTGATGGTAAAGTTTGAATAATTTTAATATCAAAATTTTCCGTTGTATTTCCAATAGTTTCATCTTTATCTGATATAGCTTGTGATATTTCCATTTCAGATATATCTTTTACATTTTCAATAATATCATTATTATCAGAATTAGAATTTTTATGGATATTTACTGAAGATTGTACAGCTTGCGTAAATTCCATATCAGCATTATCATTTACTTTATCAATAATTTCACCTTCCTCAGATTCAAGGTTTTTATTGATAATATTATTAGCAGAAGATGGTAAAGCTTGTGTAAATTCCATATCAGCATTTTCCCTTATATTATCAATAGTTTCATTTTTATCAGAAGCAGCATTTTTATTTATTAAAACATTTACAGAAAGTGGTAAAGCCTGAGTAAATTCCATGCCAGCATTTTCTTTTATACTCTCAAAAGTTTCATCTTTATTAGAATCAGCATTTTTACTAATATCTGCAAATTCTGTAATGTTCATATCAGCATTTTTATTAATAATATTCACTGAAGATGGTAAGGCTTGTGTAAATTCCATATCAGCATTTTTATTGGTATCTTCAGTAATTGGCGAAGACTGTGTAATATTCATTTCAGCATTTTTAAGAATCATATTCACTGAAGATGGTAAGGCTTGTGTAAATTCCATATCAGCATTTTTATTGGTATCTTCAGTAATTGATGAAGATTGTGTAATATTCATTTCAGCATTTTTAAGAATTATATTCGCTGAAGATGGTAAGGCTTGTGTAAATTCCATATCAGCATTTTTATTGGTATCTTCAGTAATTG
>NEEE01003199.1:91738-111481 GCA_002278615.1 Pogonus chalceus
AATAATTAAATATATTAATTAATTTATTATATATCAAGGTAATTCTAAAGATATAATTATATAACGTATGTCTTTTAAGTAATATTAAAAATTAATGTTTCGTATTCATACCTATTATAATTATATGTGTTAATATCTAATCTTTTAAAATAGCATCAAGTGCTTAGATTAGCATTTCTTGAAGTATTATTTCGCGCTGAAAATATTATTATGCGTGAATATATGAATTCGGAATTAATTCGTTTATTTATAGTTAAATTGTTAGCGATTTCTTATGAAATATTTTCACTTTTAATAGCGCCCGTATTTTAACCGTTTACCTAATATATTTTCTTCTTTGCCGCAAATTTACGTCTTATTTAAATTAATATTAACCGATTTACCTTTAAATTTTAAGACAATTGTCTTAATACTGAAGTATGTTGAATAATCGTAAGAAGTAATATTATTATACGTACCATTTTAAAATTAATTTCCATATAGTTTTTAATTAATAACAAGATATAAAATAAATTATATTTATTTATACTTTATTATAAAATTTTATCGTTTATAATCTTTAACATAAACAAGCAATTTCATTACAAATCTGCTGGATTTATTGTGATAATCTTTAAAATGAAAACTTTTCAATTCAGAATAAAATTATTCCGTATTAACTCTAATGCTAAAATTTATTTAAACTTATGTCTAAGATATGTTAATTGAAATTCTATAATATCTATATATTTTGAGAGAATTTATAATGCATTTAATTAATGAGGAGTTCGTATGCGCGCAAAGTAAAGAGCAAATTGTTGCATTTGTCATAGAATTACGCAATAAAATCAAACACGTTAAAATTCTTTGCTTTCTTTTAATATTCAATATACGTTAAGTTAATGATCCGTATTTGAAACTAATGAATACTTTGTTTTATGTAAAAATATGTTGTTCTGAAAACGCTTATTGGTTAGATCCAGCCGCATATGTCTTGAAGGCGCTAAGTTGATGGCGTAAGCACGTTTAATTGCTTCTGTACTTTAGTATCTCCGTGCCGGAGGCATATCTCTACGTGGACCCGGACCGCCAGCGTAACTATAAAATTCAATAGTGCACAATTATATACTAATTCATAGTAATATCATACCAAAATACGCAATAAGATAATAATTATAATAAAATATTCTATCGCAAGTTATAATCCATTTCTGCGTAGATTTATGTATTCGATAACTTGATTGTCAACGCATGAGAATATGACGCAACTTAATAGCATTTCTGGCGCATTTCTTTCATTAGAATAAATAAAAATGATATCTTACCCTCGTTGTTGTAAAGGAGGATACGCAGAGTCATACCCTGAATCACGCGGAGGTTCATTATAAGCACCACCTCCACCCCTATAATATGAATTCATGTAAGTTGATATTAATACGTTAAAATTAATCATATTTACATTGGTTTCGTTGGTAAATCTCTACGACTGTACATATCAAGGGGTGGTCGCCTATCATAGGAAGATTGCAATGGAGCTAAGGACGGATAAACTCCCATTCCAGAATTTGCTAGTACAGGAGGTATTTGTGAATCCATTAATGGTCTTCGATCCATTATCAAAGCACCAGTTCCTGGACGACGATCATCCATTAAATTTCTATAAAGATATTTGAATTTAAATAAAAGATTGAAATTTTAATTTAATAAGTTTTACCTTTCATCAAGAGGTCTTCTATCATCCAACATAGGTCGCCGATCATATTGTCTATCATCAGGATATAAGCCTCTATCTTCAGGGTATAATCTACTATCTCCACCAGGTCCCATAGCATAATTACTTTCGGAATATCTTCGATCATCAGGATAACCTCCACGTCGATCATCCATATAAGGCCTCCTATCAGGACCCCCATAACCATCATTCATTCCTCGAGAATGAGGCATCATATTCGGTGGTGGTGGTCTGCTGTCGTAACCTCTATCATAACCAGCTTGTCCACCACCATACCCGTTATCTCGCCTCATTGGGCCACCTCCTCGAGGACCACGACGATCGTAGTCACTGCCACCTCCTCTGCTATAAGGAGCCCCGCGGAAATTATCCCGTCCGCCGCGCATGGGACCACCTCGCATAGGTCCCCCATTAAAACCATTTCGTTGACCTCTACCACTTCTGTTTGGCGGTGGTTTAACACGTCCTTTCTCAACTGATATCCTACTACCTTTAAATGTTGTATTGTTCAATTCATCTATTGCTTTGAATGCTAGTTGTTTATTTTCTAAATGTAAGAATCCACAACGATTGACTACATCGCATTCAGCTATTCCACCGTAAGAGGAAAATAAATTACGAAGCTCATCAACTGTAGTTCCAGGCGGTAAACTTCCAACAAATATTTTTGTTGTATTGGCTGATCGGCGACTCTATATTTATAAAAATATCTTACTTATTATAAATGTACTCTAATGAATATAACGTAATGAACCTTAATGGCACTTACCATATTTTAATACAATTATTCTAGGTTTTTAAAATAAAATATTCTTAAACTAAACCGGCACGACGTTACGTTACAATCAGATGCAACAATGGCGGTTAATTACTTATATGTTTTTGACTAATCATTACCGTGAAACACTAAAATGAAATACTTTAATTTAATTATAAACGTTTAACTATCAATTAATTAAAATAAGAATATTGTTTAATTATTTATTTATACATAAAACAATAAATTATTAATATGATATTGTGAACAAACCATACAAACCAAGACCAACTCAAATCATATTTTAATTTAAAATTGAATATTTCATATTTTTATATAATAAATTATTGTAATTAATTCATTTTATACCTATAAATCTAATTAATTTTATTAAATATTATTTATAGGAATAATAAAAACTTTTGAGAGTATCCCGCGTTAATCAACAATAGTAACATTTACTTTGGATGGACGTAACCTTCAAATGTCAAAAAATTAAACTAATTAAAATAATATAAATGTTATTGTTTTATTGTTTAATTATTTAATTGAGATAAAAATGTCTTTAATAGCTTCAACAGTAACAGTAGATGAGGATGTTGAAGAGGAAGATTGTGGTCCGCAATTAATTACAAAACTAGAAGTAATAAACATTTATTTACATTCTTATTTTGTTATTAACAATCTTAATTTCATTAGGGAAATGGAATTAGCGCAGGAGATATTAAGAAACTTGAAGAAGCTGGCTTTCATACAGTCGAATCAGTTGCATTTGCACCAAAGAAACAACTAATAACAATAAAAGGAATATCAGAAGCCAAGGCAGATAAAATAATAACAGAGGCAACGAAATTAGTTCCTATGGGCTTCACAACAGCTACAGAATTTCATCAAAAACGATCTGAAATAATTCAATTAACAACAGGCTCCAAGGAATTAGATCGTTTATTAGGTGGTGGCATTGAGACTGGTTCCATAACTGAAATATTTGGAGAATTTCGAACAGGAAAAACACAGTTATGCCATACTTTAGCTGTTACATGTCAATTACCTATTGAAAGTAGCGGAGGCGAAGGAAAATGTTTATATATTGATACTGAAGGGACTTTCAGACCTGAGCGTTTACTAGCAGTTGCAGAACGTTATAAATTATCTCCTAGTAATGTTTTGGATAATGTTGCTTATGCCAGGGCTTATAATACTGATCATCAGACACAGCTTCTATTTCAAGCCGCTGCTATGATGGCTGAATCTCGGTACAATTTATAAACCCAATTATTATATAAATTAATTCACTAATAATTAAATTATATTACAGATATGCACTTTTGATAGTAGACAGTGCAACTGCATTATACCGTACAGATTACTCAGGACGTGGAGAATTATCAGCTCGACAAATGCATTTAGGAAGATTTTTACGGATGTTATTAAGACTTGCAGATGAATTTGGCGTTGCAATATTAATAACTAATCAAGTAGTCGCTCAAGTGGATGGTGCTGCAATGTTTGCGGCCGATCCTAAGAAACCAATTGGCGGTAATATTATAGCACACGCTTCAACAACAAGATTATCGCTAAGAAAAGGTCGCGGTGAAACAAGAATTTGTAAAATTTACGATTCACCGTGTCTACCAGAATCAGAAGCAATGTTTTCGATTAATACCGATGGAATCGGAGATGCTAAGGAATAAATGTTTTATTGGATAAGTTCATTTATATATTAAGATAATTAATTATGATTCAAATGTTTTAATATTTTTATACACATATATAATAAAAATGTTTTTTAAAGTAATTTTTTTGTTTTATTATGAATTATTACTTTTATATTATGTAAAATTATAAATCAGTTATTATTAAACAATGTTTATTTAACGTGAGAACTGACATTTTACAATGATAATGATACATTATGATTATTCATTATTCTATGAGTTTCTTGGCTTTGAAGTAACGCCTTAAATATAAAACTTGCCAAGTTGCTAAGCCCAGTAAACAACACATAGAAAATACGCTGAAGTATAAAACTCTACTGTTGGTAGATTCTGTAAATAGACATTTAACAAAATTAATATTCTATTTATTATTTCTATAAATGTATATAATGTTAAATATTACTAAATTAAAATATAATTACCATTAGTATCTCTCATTTCTTCTTCACGTTTTCGCATTAATGAAAAATCTTTAACTATCGCATCGGAAAGGTCTTCCAATCGTTTTAATTCTACTTCAATTGGTTTTAATTTAGCTACTTCACCAATCTAAAAATGCAAATATTACGTAAATAAATTATTTCTAATAGTAATAATTTATTCAGAACATAATTACAGGTTTAAAAAACTTTGTTTTTTATTTAAATAATTAAATATACTCACAACTTCGTAACTTTTAGCTTCAATACCATGTTTTGTTACTAATGAAACTTCTTGACTAATACCTCGTTGTTCTACAATTAAATAATATGTTTATTATCTACATAAAATAATGAAGTTAATATATAAAACTTACGTGGTGAGACTCTAGATATAAAGCAAATTTCAAATGTATCATAATTTTCAGTAACAAATGAAAATTTGCCTTTTGAGATGTCCTCACGCTGAGAAAGTATGTGGCCTTTAGAATCACGAACCTATAAATATTATGGTAAATAACACTTTCATGCTTTAATATGTATATTAAATACGTACAATATAATCTATTTTTTGACCTGGTGCTTCTGAAACCTCAAATTCACCTGTAATTAGTACATTTTTCTGTAATTCTTCTTTTAAACATTTTTGTGTGTTTGGTTCCAGATTCCACATAATACATTCTATACTATTTATCACATACAAAATTACTACAATAAAATATATAGATTTCATACTTAAGTTGTATTTTTAATACAATACTATTGGAAATATATTATAAGTATTATTTAATATGGAAAATTGGAGTAAATAACATGTCAAAATGACAAGAGGTGAGCTGGCGAAACGACGTATATCATGTGAAAATAGATTCAAAAGGGGGGACTATCGTCATACACATTTATGAAATGTCAAAATTTAATTTCTATTTATAAACACTTTATTGATATTAATTATCAATGTAAATTTAGCTATGAGAAACACTTTCAAATTTCATTCGAATGACATAGTTTAATCTTATATTAATTTGTATTACTGCCCTACAGGGAATTTCTAGGGGTACAGTTCTGTAATGAATATTTCTTAAATGTTGATAAACTGTCAATGTGCTGTCAAACGTAGAAAGTCATAGAAATATTTGAGAACAAGTGCGTATATAATGAATATTTATTGAGTATTAAGGATTATTTTTATAGAAATTGTTTCTTATATTCATATAAATTCGAATGGTGAAGCACTGACAATTAGTATGGCTTTTAAACTAATTTCTATTGTGTTTAGTTTTTGTTGAGAACTTATAAATTGTTTAAATTTCAAAATAAATATGAATGACTATAGACCATATAGAGGAAGAGGTCGAGGAAGTTTTCCACATGCAGCAAGCTATCGTAGCCCAATGCCAAATTCTTATAACAATGATGTAAGAAGGTCTAACCCCAATCATTACAATTCGCCACCATTACTTCCTTTTCCATCGTATAGGTAATATTCTACAAAATATCATTTACATTTTTAATTTTATTATAATAAAACAACTTACAGAGAAACTAGACCAAGATGGCAACGTCCTCAACATCCATGGAGAGGTGCCCCACGACATTTTCAATACACTCGACCCTATGCTTCTGTCCAAAAGCAGACCCGACCTATATCCCCATTACCAGGCTCAGAAGAAGCTAGACAAAAGGCCATCGCTGAAGCTAGTGCGCGTATAAAACAACAATTAAATTTAACTGAAAGTGACTTGAACTGTGATGAAGACGTTATAATAGACTATCAAAATGATTCTAAAACTTTATCAGATGACTGTGTTATGTTAAACGATTTACCATTACAAGAAGAGAATTTACATATTGGTAAAACACCAGATAGAAAACGTAAACATAAAAAATCATTTAGTTGTAGTAGTAACACTACGATACCTTCTACAAATATTGAAGAACTTCGTAAGAAAATCTTAACACAATTTACTTATATGTCTAAAGGTAAAATACAAAATTTAGTCAATAATCCAGGTTCTACAAGATACGATAGTGCTTTACAACATTTAGTTCGTGATATGCGTTTACATTTATCATCAGAATTAAGAAATATGTATAATAATCGTGATAATGATCCTACAAATGAAAACAATAAAATGATTGATCATTTCAATTCAATTGTTCCTGATTTAGGCGTTGAATTAGTTTCATTACCTGATACAATGGTCGCAGAGTTAAGCAAAATATTACAATTAGATGTAAATAATGATTTAATGGAAAGTGTTACAATGCCAAACGATAATGTGTTAATTCAACCTGAAGATATGTTCAAACAAGCTGAAGAGTTACTATCAAGTACTAATTTTCTCGATGCATCATTTGATATGAATTCTGATGCACCAGATAATAATTTACCAGAGGAACAATCATCTTATAATTTACCTGTCGCTGAATCAAACGATAATAATTTTGATTATATTAATTCAAACGATTCGATGTCTCTTCAAAACGTAAATAACACTCCTGAATATAATTGTCCACCTGAAAATGTTAATGCAGAATTTTTACCTGAAGAATACCACGAAAATGTAGAAGAATTTGAAGAATTTTCAACAGATTTATCACAAGATAGTTCTAATATTTCTAAAGGAAATAATATTGCGTTTGATGATGATGCTATTATATATAAAAATAATTTATTTAATAGTCAACAAATTAGCCCGACAACACTTCAAGTTCCTGTTGATATGGAAATTAATTCGAATTCAAGTATTCTTTTACCAGAACAAGATAGTTTGCCTTTAATATCTGAGAATCAGACGAATAATACATCAGATGTTGATAATATATTAAATAATTCAGTCAGTCTAGATATTCCATTACCAGAAAATTGTAGCAATAATAAAACAACAGAATTATTATCTCAAGAACAAGACTTAAATATTCCATTACCCGAAAGTGATAGAACTTCAACGTTACCTGAACAAATTAATTGTGAAAGTGAAAATATTGAACAATTAGAACTACAAATTTCTTTAAGTAATACCCCAGCGCGAAGTGATGCCTCTCCCTTTTCCAAAAAACTTTTACAAGACCCTGTTTACGGTGAAATATTCCCTGATAATCAAAAGGACTTAATTGGTTCTGAATCTTTAAATATTGTATCTAAAAATAATACTGATTTAAATAAATCTATTAAAAATACAAATGTTTGTAAATCAAAAAATAGTTTATTTAATTTTGATTTTATTTGGAAAACAAAACCAAATTTATTTAATCATAAAAATAATGAAATATGTAATACAACTGATAATAGTCAATCTAAACAAGAATTATTATCAGTTCCAGCTCCAACTATGAATGTTACTAGTTTTTTACAAGATGTTATTACTAATAATTTATTAGATAATATTGAAAAAGATTCTAATAAATTTACGCGTGAAAATTCTTGCGAATCATCGAAAAGCTCTAGTGAAAAATCATCTATTGATGATAATAGTCGTTTAGTTAGCGAATCCGCAATTGATAAACAAAAAGATAATAATTTAAATAACGATGAATCGTTAAAAAAGAACCGTATACCATTAGATGAAAGAATAAAGCAAATGATGAAGATAAAAGAGTCAAGAATAAAAACCGGAAATCCGCAAAGCGGAGATGAAAGTGAAAATGAGAAAATACGAAAACAGAAAAAAAGGGATAGAGAAAAACGGAAAAAGGAAAGAGAAAAATTTGAATTAGAAAAGGAATCAGCAAGAAAAAGGCAAATTGAACGTGAAAAACAAATAGAATTCGATAAACAATTAGAACGAGATAAATTAGAAAAACAGAAGCAGCTAGAACGAGAAATTAAACTAGAAAAACAAATACAGAAACAAAAACAATTTGAAAGAGATAAACAAAAACAATTAGAACGAGAGAAACAAAAACTTATCGATAAAGAAAAAATAAAACGATTAAAACTAATAGATAAACAAAAGTTAGCGGAAAGGCAAGATCGGCAAACACTTTTAGAAAAACAAAAAGACATAGTCCGAAAAAAAGAAACAGAACAAAAACAGCAATTAGAAAAACAAAACGAAAATATTTTTGATATAAATAAAGAGATTAAACAAGAACCAATTGATGAATTTGATAATGAATTTACAAATAAACGGAAAGATACATCAAAAACAGAAACTACTTCTACCCAAAAAATTCAAAAACCAGTTAATACAAATGGTACGTTATTTTATATTATTAATTATAAACAATTAATCGTATGTTTTAATTTTAGATGACAATATTCTTGTTGTTATTAAACAAGAACCTTTAGATGAACATATTTCAAATAATACATCAGGTAATTAAAGGTTTAAAAAGAGCGTTAATTATAATTAATTTGATTTTTATATTATTTTACAGCTGAAGAAATATCTGAAGCAGTTCCAATTACAACATTACCCGCACAAACTTCTATTTCTACAAGCGAACAAATAGTTAACAAGGAATCTCAACTACTTCTAGACGAAAATTCAATTATCTCTACAACTTCTGCAATAAATAATATTTCTATAGACGATTGTAATAGTACATCACTTAATTCTATTGAAAATAATACAAATATTTTACAAATAAATAATATTTCATGTACAACAAATGAAAGCATTGACTCAGTATCATTACAAAATGAAAATACTAATGAATTTCAAGAATCAGATACTTCTGTTTCAATTGAAACAACTATTAATAAAATAATTGATTCAATTGATACGGAAGATGAAAATAAAAAAATAGATGATTCAATTACGAATACTACGGACCTTGTAGCTACATTTGAAGCAGATTCTCAACCAGATACAAATATAGTACAAGAATCTCAGGGTATAAATTCAAGCGAACATTTAAGTAATAAATTAGATGATAATAATATTGTACAAAATTCGAATGACAAAAAACAGTTAGATATACACAAGGAAACTAAAATTAGCAATAAATCTAATAAAATAGATGAACTTAAAAGAGATAAACATTCAAAAAATGATAGTAATAAATCTAAATCAAAGTCTGATAATAAAACAACTAAAAAATTATCAAATAATCGACACGATTCTAAATCACATCATAAAAATGATTCTCCAAATGCTACAAGCAGTGTTCAAGGAAAATATAATATTCTTAATAGATTAGTTGAAATAGATGTACATATACAAAAGTTAATGGAAGAAAAATGGAATTTATATAAAGAATTAAATTTAACAACATTTGAACATACATCTAAACAAATTAATCCAAATTTACATTTACCAAAAGATAAAAATAATGAAATACCTCACTTAAATAATGAATTATTAAAAGAAAAATTAGATTCAATTGTACAAACATCTGAATCAATATATATGAATCATATTTCAGTCCAAACCGATTATGAGTTTGGTAAAAAACATGTTGAAGTACAAACTGATAATATATATCCATTAATAACTGAATCGAAAAATGCTAAAAGCAAAGAAAAACATCTACAGAAAATTACAAATAAATCTAAGAATACATCACGAATACGTAAAATATCTGATAGTAGTTCAGATATAAGTATTAAAGAAGAAATAAAAGAAATATCTAAACTAAAAGTTGATGCGAATATTCCAAAAACAACCGACTCGGAACAGAAACAGATAAATGAAAAAGAAAAATTAAACACATCTAAAAGAAAAAGAAATCAAAACGCGTCTTCTGTTGGAGAATCTGAAATATCTGCAAATAAAACTTCGCGAAAGCGTAAATTATCCGAAAACAGTATTGGTTCAAATTCGACTTCTTCTAAAACTAACATAGATATCTCAGAATCTAAAAAGAAAACAAAAACTTCTGAAAATGCTACACAAGAAAAAACTAAAAATAATAACGAAAAAGTTAGAAATACTAAAATATTAAGAAAAACACGTTCTTCAACTCCATCTGATTCAAAGGCAGTTGATTTAAAGATTGATATAAAATTAAAATATGTACCTCAAGTAGGATTAAATAAAACTCAAATAAATTCTGAAATTGAAACTACAAGAGAAACAGATAAATCTAAATCGCATCCAAAAAGAAATACAAATATGCATAAGAATTTATTAAAAAATGTAATTTCTAATAAATGCCGTAGTGATTCGAATAAAAACATCGAAATTGCGATCACAAAAGCAAAATCGATTGTAAATAATACAAATAAAGTTGAAACAAATAAGGAAATTCCTAAAAATATATCAGAAGACAAAACTCTAAAGAACGCTGAAGAAATTACCAATATAAATAAGGTTTTAGCAGAAGAAAAACTTAATAAAAGTTCTGAATTTCTTCAAGAAATAAATGATAAAACATTAAACAGTATTATAGATAACAAAACAATTAATTCAAATACATCACAAGTTGATAATAAAATTGCTGAACCATTAATAGAAAATAATAGCCCAGATAAAGTACTTAATAATAATATAAAAGAAGATCAGAATGGTAAAATAAATAAACGAAATAAAAAACAAAAGGACAAAAAACCGCACAAAAAGAAAAATTCAGTAGATGAAATAATAAACAAAGTTACTCAAGAGGATAAAAAAGAAAAAACACGGGCAACGGCAAAAGATAAATTAATATCGAATGAAGGATCAACAGAAGTTCTTAAAGAAAAATCAGATGAACTTTTATTAGCAAATTCGGTTGTGCAAGAAACTAAAGATACTAAGAAAGAACATAAAAGTCGTCGAAGAAAACCTGAAGAAATTCTTCTAGAAAATAACGCAAAAGAACTATTACTTGAAGGAAACTTAGAATATAAAACTCGTAGAAGAAATACCAGAAAGGATAAACAAACTCCAATAGAAGAATCTCATTTAAATGAACCTCACGACTTAGAATCTAATAAGAATACATCAAAAACTAAAAAAGCAAATTTAATAATAACCGATAATTTAACTAAAGAAACATTAGAAAATTTTAATTCAGTTGTACAAGAACTGGAAGATTTCGAATCGAATAAAAAGAATACCGATACAAAAGCATCTAAAAATAAGAAAATAAAGATATTAGACATAGAATCTCCAAGACAACGTTCTGTAACACCCTCAGAATCTGGAATTAGTGATATAAGTACATCAACAAAAAATTCAAAAATCGATTTAGATGAACTTAATTCGAAACAAGACGAAACAATAACTGTAACATCAAAACGAACATCAAGAAAAAGAAAAGTTAATTATAATGAAAGTAATAAAAAAGCTATAAAACCGAATAAATTAGAATCTGAACATAATGAACCAGAGACTGATTGTAGTAAACGAATGAAATCTAATAATATATGTGATACTATTAAAGTTACCTCTACTGATACAGAAAATTCGAAAGACTTAAATAAAATTGAAGTCGATTTAATTAAAGAAAATATAAATACTTTTGATAATGCTGACGATGTTACAGACCCATTATTAGGTTTTAATGTTAAGAAAAATAGTAAAAAAGATAATAAAATTGCAATAATAAACGATATAATATTAACTAATCCTAGAGTTATCCTAACAAGTGAAATTTTAAATAATAAATCAATTAAAAACGGTAAAACCAAATCTACCGAAGATAAATTAGAAGAAAAATCCGCAGATAATATTAATTCAACATGTATAAATACAATTAATGAACAAACTATTCCAATAGTTACAGAATTAATTACAGAAAATAATTTAATAGATGAAACTAAAGAAAATTTAATTTCAACAGAATTAGAAACACCCGCAAAAAAGAAACAAATTTCGAAAATAAATACTGAAGTTATAGAGCCTGTAAATATAACAAATAATGAAAATACTATAAATAATTACAATACAATAATTAAAAAATGTTTTATACCATTAGTACCATTAGATATTTCAATAATAGATAGTTACAAAACTAATTTAATAGAAGATAGTGCAATAATAAATAATACAGACGCAGAAATTTGTACTGAAAATAATGTAAATATAATAGATAATATAGAAAATTCATTTGCGGAGAATAATAAAATCGCAGAAAATATAGCCAAAGAATCTGAAGTAATTAATTCAACTATTTCTAATCAACAAATTAATGAAGTAGAAAATTCTACAGAAATAACAACAGATAATGAAATCGATGAAAATGGTATTTTTTGTATGGGACACCAAAAATCTATACTTGATATTAAGGTAATTTTATAACAAATTAAACGTTTAAAATAATAATAAACAATAATGTTTGTATTTCAGATAATTGGTGATGAATTTTTTGCGGCATCAGAAGATGGTACAATTTATAAGTATTGTTTAAAGTCCGGACATTTACAAGACGCGTATACGGGTCATAAAAGAGCTGTTACTTGTATTTATGTAACGCCTGGAGATATTTTAAATATTGATTCCATGTTACTTTATAGCGGCTCATTAGATTGTTCATTAAAATGTTATAATATTGAAACCGCCGAAGTGGTGCATTCGGTTGTTGTAGCACAAGCAATTCAATGTTTGGACAGTGCTTGGGGATATATATTTCTCGGAACATACGAAGGATTATTATTTACATACAATATTAAGGTATAATTATATTTATTCTATCAAAATTCCATAAATAAATGAATGTAATTATTTCAGAAAAAGTTATTAAACGAACAAAGTTTGACGATTGCCAATGCAACAGTTTTAATGATAAAAGCAACTCAGGAAGGAAGTAGACAAGTATTAATACTAGCGTCAAGGAAACGCGAAATTATGGTTCGCGACGCATTTACTGGTTTATTATTACGAACAATGTGTGAAGATCAAAAGCCAACAATTTATTCACTTTTACTTGATAGAAGTCAAGTATATTGCGGTACCAGTGATAAAGGAATTTTAATATTAGATTTTCATGTAAGTTAAACACTAATTTATATATTTTAACAGTACGAGTTTCACTTTGAGTCTTAAAATGAATTTATTAAAATTTATAGAATGGAACTCAAACTGGTTTATATAATTCCGGTAAAGGAGTAGTTTGTATGCTTATGTATCGATCATTTTTATTCGCTGGATGTTATGATGGTTTAATTTATATTTACGATACACGGACTCAAAAACATGTGACTACAATTCCAGGTCCTGGTGAAGGAATGTTATTATCTTTAGCTATTAGCAACGATAAGGTACCTTATCATTATTAATTCAAATAAATTAATATAATACTTAATATAACCGTTTGTTTACAGATTGTTGCAGGAAGTAAAAAAGACCATTTATTGAAAATATGGAAAATACCTCAGGAAATTTTTAATCAAATCGATTCAATAAATATTTCTTAAGTTATAAAATTCAATTTTCACATTAATTTGTTGATAAATACGTTATATATAAGTGAATAATATTCAATTTAAATAAAATACTTTTTTATGATTAATAATAAACAGGCCTAATATATTTATCGGATTATTAATTACCAAATATTAATTGGATATACAAGTAAAAATATTTTTGTAATCCACTGTAGTGATTATTTTAATTATTTAATTGTTTTGTATATAAATTTTCTGTATTTAAACTTATATACATTAAACAGAATTGTTATAATTAAATTTAATAAATAATTAATTTATGTTTTGTTATATTTTTAATATTTTTGTGGCCATATTTTGTATATTATTTAAAAATTTACTTTAAGTATAAAATAATTTGTTACTTATCTTAATAAAATTACAAATTGTTTTCTCACTATTGTTAATAAAATAATATCGCAAAAGATTATCTGTATTATAGAATTTAGAATAAATTTCTATGCGATATTATTTTAAACTTTTACTCATATAAATAATTGTACAAAAAGTTTTAAATATGTTTTGCACTAAAATAAAGCATTCATAAAAATATATAATAGTAATTATTTTTACAAAAATCTGGTTTTTCTGTCTGAAAGTAATAAAACACTTCATTTTTTATTGATAAAATTAATAACTGATTTTATCTTGGGTATATAAAAATATGAAATTTCATATCATTATATTATCAATAGATAATTACAATACAATATAAAATACTACAGGTGTTTAACTAAAATCCAGATGTATTTCACAGGTGTGTAGAATTAATTTTTTATTACTGATAATAAACTACTAATCATAAATAAGATTTAATAGTTATCAATAAATAAGAAGTATGTATTAAATATTAAGTTCTATTTGTGTAAAGTTATAATTCAAGAAAGTCGCACTTAATGTAAATTATTAAAATGAAAGGTAATTTTTATTATTATTTATAAATATTAAAATTTAATTTTAATATTATTTATAGCTATAAAACATTATATTATATTTTTTATAATATGTCATATATTTATAAGTGTAACATTAGCGCAAAAAACTTGCGTTCTTTATGGAAATTGTAACGTAGATGAAAAAAATAAAGCACAGAATTGTGTTGATAATGATCCTGCAAGACCATTAAACGATGCAAATGCTATAGATATATTAAAAAAACGATGTTCTCCATTATTTCCAGACGGTATGTTAAAATATATTTATTAATTAATACTATAAAGTAATAATTATTTAATTTTAAAGTTAAAACTGGTGTTGAAACATGTTGCGATGGAGATATGTTAGTGGCAATGGAAGAAAATTTAGTTCGCGCTGAAGGAATTTTTAAACGTTGTTCTACATGTTTTGAAAATTTAGTACTTTCAATTTGTAATTTTACTTGTAGTACTAGTAAATCAGATTTTGTTGAAGTCATCAAAAGTGAATTTAAAACTGTAACTGAAAATGGAATTTGTAAGTTTTTATTATTTTATCTTAGAATAAATATTAATAGTTTAAGTTTTAGCGAAAGAAATTGAATATGCGACAGAAGTAGAAATGCGCTTAAGCGCAAAATATATGGAAGAAACATACGATTCTTGTAAACAAGTTAGTATGCCGCAAAGCGGTCGATTAGCTATGGAAATGGCTTGTGGATTACCACCTACACTTTGTAATTATAAAAAGTAATATAAACA
This sequence comes from Pogonus chalceus, assembly GCA_002278615.1. Classification (NCBI taxonomy): domain Eukaryota; kingdom Metazoa; phylum Arthropoda; class Insecta; order Coleoptera; family Carabidae; genus Pogonus; species Pogonus chalceus. The sequence continues at coordinate 107,315 of NEEE01003199.1, forward strand.
CGAATTAACTTAAATTAAATTACTATAATAACTATAATTTTTAGATGGTTTGAATATATGGGAACCAAATCAGAAACCGGTAACGATTTTGTTCCGTTTCAAATAAATTATACGCCAATTTACGAAGAAAATCAAACAGATACATTATATTTATCAACTTTACCATGTCATAAATCTTACAACGAAAGTCGTCCACCATGCAGTTGCATGGATTGCGAAACAAGTTGCGCTATTGGAACAGAACCCGCTGGAAACGAAGATTATTTTTTAATCGGTAATTTATCAGGTGTTGCAGTTATTTGCGCTATTGTTTTATTCTTATCTGGTACAATATTTATTTTAATAATGTTTTGTATAAAGCGACGTCGAAGAAATGCATACGAAGCAGGTAAACAATGAATAAATTAATTTTATAAGAACAATTATTAAACAGAATTATTTTTAGAAATACATGGAATCGACGATGATTTTGATTTAGGTTTCGAAGAAAATTCACCGCAAAATTGTTTCATTAAATTCAATTATTATATTAACAGAAAAATTGAATCGTTTTTCAAATACTGGGGAACTTGTACGTTCATTATTTTATAATTTATATTTTAACATATACTATAAATAATTTTGAATTACAGTAATGGCTACAAATAATATACTTGTAATTGCATTATCATCTTGGGCAATAATCGCACTAGGATATGGTGCATTTGAATTACAAATAACAACAAACCCAGTCGATTTATGGGCATCACCATCAAGTCAAAGTCGTATTGAAAAAGATTTCTTCGAATCGCGTTTTAAACCATTTTATCGGACGGAACAGATATTTTTAAAAGCTGTTAATTTACCAAAAGTTCCATTTGAAATAACTTGGAATAATACGATTTATTTTGGTCCAGTGTTTAACGCAGAATTTTTACAAACTGTATTTAAGTTGCAAGAAAAAATCGAAGCGGTAATTAATCTATATTTATAATTTTATTTCTTTATTAATTAGTTTTTTTAAATGTTAGATTGGACAAGACGAAGGTGTTAAATTATCTGATATATGTTTTTCTCCATTATCAAATGATTTTACTGGACCAGTTACTATAGAACAATGTACAATACAATCTATTTTCGGGTATATTAAAAACCGATCAATTATTAATGATATCGATAAAGATAAAACTCTATATAATACATATTTAAATACAACTTACGCTTGTTTAGAGTAAGTATGATAATAAATCATGTAATTAAAATATGAATTTAATTTATAAATATATTTTAAAGTACTCCATATAAACCAGAATGTTTAGCATCGTATGGTGGTCCTGTAGAAACAGCCATAGCTTTAGGAGGTTTCAAGAAAAAATTATATTACACCGCAAATTCAATAGTATTAACATTTTTAGTTAATAATCATATAGAACCTAATGATTTGAAACCAGCGTTAGAATGGGAACAGAGGTAAATAACATTGAAATTATAAATGAAACAGACAATGTATAGACGCTTTTTTTTTATCTATCGATAAGATTAAATTTAACATTGAATTATATTTATAGATTTATAGAATTATTAAAAAATTGGGAATTAAATGAAAAACCTAAATATATGGAAATAGCGTTCTCCAGTGAACGTTCTATTGAAGATGAACTTGAAAGAGTTTCAAAAGCTGAAATTATGACCGTTGTTATAAGTTATGCAGTTATGTTTGCATATATTGCAATTGCACTTGGTCATTTTCGATCATTCCGAACAATATTGGTATATAAATGCAATAATTAATTAAATATTTTAATTATTTCGGATGTTTTAATAGGTGGATACAAAAATAATTCTAGCTGTTGGTGGAATAGTTATTGTTTTATGTTCGGTTTTATGCTCATTAGGATTATTTGGATATATTGGTATACCAACAACTTTATTAACAATTGAAGTAATACCATTTTTGGTATTAGCTGTTGGAGTTGATAATATATTTATTATAGTTCAAACGCATTTACGAACGGAACGGTAAATACCAAAATAAAATATATCACAACAAAATATATAAGTAATTTTTATAGGAATAAAGATATTTCCCCGGAGGAACAAATTGGAATAACAATGTCCAAAGTTGGACCTTCAATTTTATTAAGCAGTATCTCAGAATGTGCTTGTTTTGCAATTGGTAATTATCAAAATAATCTTTTTTTTCTATAAAAATACAATTCATTGTCAAAGTGCGATTAAATTTGTTTCTAACTTAAAAAGATAAGTTTATCTACTTATAAGGTCAATGACAATACGTGGGAAATTTCGATAATTATTATCAATAAGAAATCTAATCGATTTTTTATTAATTTTTTAGGTAGTTTATCGGATATGCCAGCTGTAAATACATTTGCGCTTTATGCAGCGTTTGCTGTATTTATTAATTTAATCTTACAAATAACTGCTTTTGTAGCTTTACTATCAATAGATGATAAAAGATATATGGTAATATAATTAATATAATGAAAAATTAAATGTTTATATTAATTATTCAATATTTATAGTCCAATCGATTAGATGTATTATTTTGTTGCAAAACAAAGCCAAAAGAATCTTCATATTTAGATGACGGTAAAGGATGTTTGCATAAACTTTGGTCTAATGTTATAACGCAAATTATTATGAAGTATGTTACTATACCATAAAATATCTATTTTATATTAAATAATTTATTATTTATTATAGTTATTATAGCCGTATTATTATCCTGATATTATTTTTATTCTGGTTTTGTACAAGCGTCGCATTTGTTCCAAATATTGAACTAGGATTAGACCAAGAATTATCAATGCCGGCTGATAGTCATGTTTTAAAATATTTCGAGGTAATAATTTCATTCAAAATTAAAAAGGAACAAAGTATAATTATTGTATTATCTTTTACAGTTTATGAAAGAATTATTAAGTATGGGTCCTCCAGTTTATTGGGTCATAAAATCTGGTTTAAATTACACTAAAGCTGATATACAAAAAAAACTTTGCGGTGGACAAGGATGCGCGGAAAATTCATTAAGTATCCAATTGTATATTGCATCGAAATATACAGATAAGTAAGTTTAAATTTAATATATTGTATATTAATATATTTATTAATTATATTTAATTATAGAACATATATCGCCAGTGCTTCTAATTCTTGGATGGATGATTTTATTGATTGGAGCGGTGGAACAGAATGTTGTAAATATTTTAAAAATAATGGAAGTTTTTGTCCTCATACTTTTTCAGGTATTTTTTTATTTTTTATATTGAATCTGAATTGTATTTACAGAATTTATTGTTTCTTAGCTCAATATTGTTCGAAATGTTTTGTCGAAGAAAATATTACACAAATTGGTGGTTTTCCAGAAGTAAATACATTCCAATCGTATTTACCATTTTTCCTACAGGATAATCCTGATCCTGATTGTGCTAAAGCTGGACATGCAGCTTATGCTGATGTAAGATACTTATAATATAAATAATATAAATATAAAAATAATAAGTATTATTTTATAGGGCGTGAATTATATATTAGACGATTATGGCCATGCAAAAGTTTTAGATACATACACAATGTCATATCATAGTATTTTAAAAAATTCCAAAGATTATTATGAAGCCTTACGTTCTGCGCGAAATATTGCGAAAAATTTAACGAAAACAATTAACGTAAAAGGAGTTGAAGTGTTTCCTTATAGGTAACCCACCAAATAATTAAATTTAATTGCATATTTCGAATAAATTCGATTTTATTTTCAGTGTATTTTACGTATTTTTCGAACAATATTTAAATATATGGATTGATTCATTCCAATCATTAGGATTTTCACTGTTGACCGTATTTTTAGTAACATTAATTTTAACTGGATTTAATTTCTTTTCGGCTTTTGTTATAATCTTAACAGTATTTTTAATTTTAATGAATTTAGCTGGTTTAATGTATCTTTGGAATATTACATTAAATGCGGTTTCTTTAGTGAATTTAGTTATGGTAATTATATTTTTAAATACGAGAAATATTCTATAATTAATGAAACAAAAAAATTTGATCTTCAACAAGTTGCATAGCTATTAAATGAACATCAATTTGTTTCGTTAATTATTGAACGTTCCTTGTATATATATTAATATATTTATTTATAATTGTATTTTTTTTTAAATATAGACG
>NEEE01003199.1:112019-140248 GCA_002278615.1 Pogonus chalceus
ATAATAATTATAAAAATATAGATTAATAATATATTTTAACAGGTATATCAAATTTAAAAATGAAGAAATTTATTTAAATAATAATTCAGAAACTTGTAAATTTAAAAGTATCGATGAGACACCAATTATTTATGATAGAACAATATTTTTTATAGAAACATCATTAAAGTATGTTAAAAAATTAATTAATTAACTTGAATTTATTCAAAAATTAATTTGTAGTTCTACATATTTAAAATTAAAACCTCGCCAAGCTTGTGCAATTGAATCTGCTTCAAAATTACATCCAAATATGGATGTTGTTTTATTATCTGTAGCACCAGAGTCACAAGATACATCAATTATAAATAAATTAATAGAAAATTATAAAAATTTACGTATTTTACATATTGATATAAACACTTATGTTAATGGAACACCAGTAAATAGTTTAATTACACATGGAACCATTTGGAAAAGCGAATGGAAAGTACAACATCTCAGTGATATCTTAAGGTTTTTAACGCTATGGAAGTACGGTGGAATTTATTTAGATTTAGATGTTGTTATAACAAAAAATCTGGAAGATATTGGACCAAATTTTACTGGATTTGAAAGTTCTACTTCTATTGCAGCTGGAGTTTTAGGATTTAGTTATAATTATAAATATATATGGGTTGAAAATATATTAAAAGATCTTAATCAAAAGTATAGTCCAACATTATGGTCGTACAGTTCACTTGGAGTATTACGAAAGTAATTTACAATTAAAAAATATGTTTAAATTGAAAGTAAAAACTTTAATATTTAAATATTTTTTCCAGTGAAATAAATAAAATATGTAACACAACAAAAATAGAAGAGATGTCACCTGAAAGATGTTTCGGTTATAAAATAATGCCTGAAATAGCATTTTACCCGATTCCATATCCAGCTTGGAAGCAATATTTCTTAAAAAATACAGCAGATGATGTAATAAAAAAAATATCAAGTAAAGAAAACTATGCTGCACATATGTGGAATAAATTAAGCGAAAAAATGAATCCTGAAGAAGATTCTGCGTATCGAATACTTGCGGCAAAATTTTGCCCGGAAATTTATTCTATTACTAAAGAACACTTTTAATATGAATAATATATATTTATTATAATAAAATACATGTTAATATAACTAAATTTTAACTATTACTTTATAAAATTACCAGTTTACAATACCAGGAATGTATTTATCAATGATTTTTTGGTAGTACGGCCATAATTCTTCGATATCTGGTATATCTTCACTTTTTGTGTATAAATCATATTTACTATAATAAAAATATAAATAAATAAATTGATAAATAAGTATATTAGTAGACTTACTTAAATTCCAAAACCCATTTTTTCATACTTTCATCATAATTATTAGATAAATGAGAATAATCTCCTCCGGTATGCCATGGATAAAAACTATGATAGCGAATCATGTACATTGCCTCATCAGGTAATGTTGCATTGTGATGTTTTAAAACCTGATATAAATATTCATCATGACTCCAGGACATTAATAAATTATCTAAACCACAATTTGGTTTATATATACCGTATTTAGTATTATATTTATTGTTAAAACCATCTAAATTCCCTTTAAAACTTGTCTCTCTATAGACGATACTATCAGCCCATTCGCATCCAACGACGAAAGTATCTCCAACAACAGCCCATTGCGGTTCTCCATGCATTGCCATTACTTTACCAGCATCATGGATAAGTCCAGTTAACTGGAACCAATCTTTATCTGGATGCTCTTCCCGAATACGTTCAGCAGTTTGGAACGCATGTACAATATTAGGTACATCAACGTCTGGATCGCTTTCATCAACTAAACAATTCAACATTTCTAAAGCTTCACGGATTGTTGCTTTGAAATGATTAAATTTCGTCCATTTTTCAAACCGATCTACAATTATATTGCTTATTACTAATTATATTTTCGTAAAATCGATAATTTTACCTTTAACAAAATCAACAGTTTGATATCGATGCATTTTTTCGTAAGTGATTCTCACGCGCTCTTTTAATGGATCATTACAATCGATTGTATAATCGCGAAACTGCGCAATTGGTTTATTTGCAAATTTTGGTTCAGGTCGGAGTAATTCCGATGGATCAAATGTTGAAATATATTTTGTTTCCTATAAATATTTACAATTAAAAACGTTTAATTTTAATAAATAAACAAATATCTTACCATCATTTTTAAATTTATAATTGTAACACATACACAGGTTCTTAAGACACTGAACTTTTAGGAAATTAAACGGATTTTAAATAAAATTTTCTTATCAAAAAACAAACCAATAAGATGATTTATCAAATTATAAAATTAAAAGCAATAAATAATAAATATTAATAATAATATGTAATAGTTATATGACGCAAGTTGAAAAGGTCATGATAGCAATAATTAAATTTTGATATGGACACGCTACCTCTATGAGTTATATTTCGATTATTCCAACAATTCAATGAAATTTCACTCTTTTAGACAAAATATAATTAATTTTATCGAAATTAAATATTCCATTTTAACCGGATTTTAAATTAATTTTTATGCATACAACGAAATTTTGTTGTTAGGACAAGGGCAAAGATAATATTTCATAAAAATATTGATAACACAGATCCGTAATTTTAAAATTTAATTTAAAATATTTAAATGCGCGAAAAATCAAACGAAATTATTTATTTTTAATAAATTAATTTAATATTTTGCTTAAAATATACTAAATACAACGAAATGTTTATTTTAAATTTTCATATTTATCTAATACTTGTAAAATTTCAATTTTCGCTCTAGTTAATAAATGTTTCGGAATTTTTTGTAACGGTGAATGTAACGATAAACAAAAATGCATATTAGAATCATTTTCAGGTGCTAAATTTTCAGGTGAACTCTTAATTTTATTACTGGTACTATCTTCAGCGAATCCGCCATCAGATATCGATGAACAGATACTTTTAATTGTACCAAAATTTTCGTTAACTTTCGACGGAGGTGATTTATTATGAATGTCTTCATCGTCATCGTAAAATGATGATGTATTTGATTGATCGGAGTGTAAATATTTCTGATCCATATCGTTTAATAGTTTTTTCTCTTCGATAACAATTTCTTCCCATTTCGCTGTTTTCGGTTGGATTTGATCATCAAGCATATGGTGATCATTTCGGTAATTTAACTCGTTTATTCCCATTGCTCGAAATGATCTAAAAATTATTTATTTTTATCTGTTGATTTGTTTATTTTTATTTGGATTACCTTCGTCGTTTAACATGTATTTCAAGAAAAGACATAGCGTTCATTAAGGGCCATTGTTTTCTTGTAGGATCTGGAGTATCACTTTCTCGACGTTCTTTAGCATATCTATTTCTTAAGACGTACCATCGTCTTTGGCAATCATCCACTAAAATTGTACTTTCAAATATAAGCCCCTTTTATTAAAGTTATATATGCTACGCTACTGTATAGTTTATTTAAAAGATTTAATTTAAATATTTTATTTATACAAATATAAATAAACTATGTTATATATCATTAAATTAATATATTTATAATAATAATAATAATCAAAGAAATGAAGTAATTAATAATAATATCTTACCAGTTGTCTTTAAACTAATCGAAATAGCTTTCCATGAATTTTCAACAACATTTTTATCTTTAAAACAAGATGATCCTCTATCATATAAATGCGGATATTGTTTAACTAAAGAAACTAATATCATATCGCGATCTTCCATTATAAAATAAATAAAATATAAAATTAACACTAAATATTAAATTAAAATAATAAAATACTCGTAGATTGCGAATAAAAATATTTTGATTTAGTCAACAAGTTAAAGATGCTTCACCTTTGTAGATTCCTAGAAGGTTATTCTTAGTATCAACAACCGTGCATCTCAGAGATGAGATAAAAGTAGTGGGGCAAATGGATGCTGTGGAGAATACTCCATTCTAATTGGTTATATTTAATATTTAATCTAATTTATTCGCATACTTTTGCGATGGATGTCATCACCGCGCAGAATCCATAAATTTATTGATCGTTTTAATTCTATTTTATATGTTAAATTATGTTTAAGTAAGATAAATTACTCAAACAATCCAACACGGGCGTAACATATATTTTATTTCAACAAGGGATGATTATATTTATAAGAGGGCTTCGTTTTAATATGTCATATTTATTTAATCATTGATTGACATAGCGCTATAAACTTACAATTTAAATTAAATCGTATACATCCGATAAATTATAAAAAATAATATGTAAACAAAAATATAATATTAATAATAATATAATTTTGTATAATTAAAATGAATAAAAAAGCTTCAATAACTCCAAGACAAAGTGTTAGACAAACTAGAACATTAAGAAATTCACTAGTAACTAAACGAAATTCTCGTACAAAATCAAGAATAGTTAATCTTGAAACATTAGAATTATGGCATCGGAAAGTCCAGCAAGCATCAATATATATGAATTCTTACGATTGCGATGTCGTTTTACTGATTGAAACAAATTATAATAGTTGCGCGCAATTAGATAATTTAAGAATGAATAACTTAAATCACAGAGAAGTTAAATTTATAACATACACAGATTTAACTGAATTTTTAATGGATACAGTAAATATGAAAAACGAAGCAGCATATGTAACATATTTCGCAGATCAATTTCGCGATATTTACACCGAATATCATGAAACAAATAAATTATCTGTAAATTCATTAGCGGTTTTAATAAAAATTCGTATAATTGCTTATAATGAAACAATCCGAAACGAACAAGAACTCCGTAAAAAATTAAAACAAAATCTACTAGATGAACTTCATAAAGCAGAAACAACTAAAAAATCAAAAGACACATCTAAACCCAAAGGAGGTCGAAAAGCTTCAACGAAATTCGAATCACTCGGAGATAAATTTAAACGCAGTAGAAAAAATCTCCTTTACCCAAAATTTGAAGAAAAAGATCCCAATTTTACAATATTTAACGCAGATATTGATATACCAGAATTACAAAATATTTATTTTGTTATTTGTAATATTTACGAAACTGAATTAATTCCGGAATTAAAAAAATATGATATACATTTAGTATCTTTAATTGAAATGGATGTTGATGAAAATTTAATTGAAAAAATCGACGTTGAATATTTTGAGATTGATAAATGCGAAGCGATTAAATCATTTTGGAGTTATTTAACTTCAAATTGTTCAAATCTATCGGAAGTACTACCGGAAACAACTTGTTTCTTAAAATTTATTGTATCAGATGCATATAATAAAGATACAGATAAATTTTTTGAATATTTCTTAGTGACGTTAAAAAATATTACAGATTTTAAACGTTTATATGGCACGTATTTTAATAATGTTCGGTATTTGGATGTTACAGAAGATATTACACCAGTTCCGGTAGAAAAATTAAATAATTACAACGCATTTTTAGATCGAATTCCTAATGAATGCATAACAATTCCTTTAATTATGTACGCGCTGTTAGATGAAATATGTATTAGAACAAATAAATGTACTAATTCTCAATTGGATTTGGAAACAAATAAGAAAAAAATACGTCGAAATATCCACGGAGGTCCGACAAATCAAATCAAATCATTATTAAACCAATATGATTACAAAACAAAGAAAACCTGTAAAATTCTTAAAATGCCGAAAGCAATTCATGTCAATTACGGAAATATTATTGAATATAAAAATGGTCATATTCCGATAACAAAAATAATAAATACGTTAGAAATAACATTAAATGGTTTATCAAATATATTACCATTAAAATTATTTCAAATAATGCGCACGAATAATACATTTGATACAATGTTTTTTAATTATGTTTTCTCAAAATGGAGTAAACATTTAGAGAATATATCTGAACAAGAGTTAAAACAATGTGTTTATTCATATTTATTCACTCGAGGTAATTTCAAAAAACCTTTATTTCCTTGTAAACAACGTGCATTATCAATATACGAAAATATCTTAGAGTTAATGTTCGGAATAAAAAAGATGTACAACGAAGAAAAGAGAAAACCAAATGTTATCATTGATAACACAATGTTATGTTTAACAAAAAATGAAAATCCTCCGGAAACCTTCAATAACTTCAATGAATACTGTGAGAATCTATGCCCGGATTATTGCACAATGGCTGAAGAATTAGACCGTCCGAGTTTAATTCAAATATTAAATCAAACTTACGATACATTTGAACATTTTGATTATAAATATTTCGGTCCAACTGATGTAATACTCATCCGATTTCATTATAATATTGATTATTATGGTTTGGGTAAACAGGAGAGTGATACATCGTTAAGAACTCCGATATGTTTTCGTGATTTCTGCGCAAAAATTTTACCATACGACGTCGAATGGTTTATGGAAAAAGAACAACAATACTGGGTGCAAAGTTATCATGATCGCGAATTTGATAATCAATCGATAAATAAGGGTGGTACTACAAGAACAACCCTTTTCAACCCAAAGAATTTTTTAATTGAAGGTTCATTTAAATTTCAAACTTTACTTAAACCAGCGAAGAAATCTAAAACTGTTAGATCGTCGAAAGAAAAAACTTCAAGTTTACCGAAACTTAAAAGAAAAAGTGATAAAAGTGAAAAATTAATGTTTACTGAAACGCAAACGAATAATGTAAATATACCAAATTATTTCGCAAATTATGATCCAAGCAGAACTTATTTTTTTGAAATATACAATTTAGGACCTAATTATTTTTATATAAACGAAGAAAACATAAGATTTCAGTCATCTGATGGTTTGTCTATTATATTAAAAAAACAAAAAATATGTAAATTACCAAATACTTTTTCATTTCTAATTTCTGGTAATGATAATAATTTCAAAATGGATTTTAATTATAAGAATGTATTAATACCATCAAAACCATTAACATGTACAATGCAAGCAGCCAATGGTATAATAATGGTATTTACCAAACCAACAAATCTACCAGATATAAAACAAATAAATAAACATATCCTCGTCGATAAAATACTAAGTAAGACAAAAACTCCAACAGATAATAAACCAATGCCATATTCAAATCAAAATCAATTTATCAAAGCAACAAGAAATAGTACTTTATTATCAACAGAAGAAATAGATTATAGAGTAGATGAATTAAAAAATAATGTTTTAGAATATTTAAAAGTTGCAATTAAAGAACAAGTTCCGGTATTTAAAATAATAGCAGGACGTTTACATAAATACCAATATGTAAAACGTGTTAAAACGCAAATGCAATTACCTATTGGTAATTTAATAAAACGCGTTTCATGTAAACCGAAATTATTTCGAAGAATATCGAAGAAAAATCAGAATATTTACGAATCAAAAGTTATTCCATATAGTGATATGGTGAATAAGCGTCGAACTCAAATGGAATGGAAATGCAAGGCGTCTCTTCCGACTGGATTATGTCTGGAGACAGTACAAGCTGTAGTTCCTCATAATTTTTATATTAAACAAAAGTATATTGTTGAACGAGGGGATATTCCAACAATTGCAGATGAATCTTACAGATGTTTCCTCCGTTGTGGAGTAATAATGAAATTTTTAAAAGATGGTAGCATTAAAACTTTAGCTCCAGATAAAACAATCGGTCATTATAAATACGGTTATTTTAGTTCAAACCGTAGATTTGTCTCCAAAGATAATATATACAAAGAAACGAAATTAAAAAAAGCAACAAATATAATTCCACTTCATGCATATAAAAAGAATTTAACACAATTACAAAAGAAAATAAATAAAATATGTAATAAATATAAGACACATTTAATCGATATTGCAGATAATTATCGTTTTGAAAGTTCACGTTTCCTATGCCGCAAAGTTCATAAAATATATGAATTATCGAAGAAAATTTATTTAAAAGATTCGCATTTAATGCCTTTGATAAATTATAATATAATTACAGCAACAGGACGTGTAGTTACCGTAAAAAATAATACCGTTCATGATTTACCAAATAAATACGAGGAAGAATTCAATAAAGATTATTTATTAAACGAAACATTACTTCACAGACAAGACGGTACGTCTTGGTTAATAGATGGTAATGGTCAATGTACAACTCAATTTCCCGATGGTTCTCGAATTACAACTTGGTGTCAAGTATTAGATGAACACTTTTCCGTGGAAGAACCAAACAACAATCTCATAATATCTGATTGTCATTGTGACGAAAATCCAAAACTCCGGCGACAATATCGTCGTAATCCAAGAAACGATGAAACAGATTTTGTTTTATTAGGAATGAATTATATATTTGAACATCCAAACTATGCAACAGTTTCTTATATTTATAAACGTTCAAAAATAAATAAAATCGCTGAAATAACAATGCCTGATAATATAAAGATAACAGCATTTAAAAAAGGTACTTTTAAAGTGAATTATTCGCAATCTGATTTTATAGAATTAAATAGAAAACAAATTAACTTTGAAATGAGTGCTTGTGATTCTTGTAACGCGATATCTAAATGTTCGATGGATTTAAATTTATTTAAAAAAGAAACATTTAGTAAATCGGATATTTTTTTATCCGCAATGGATAGCAACTTCAAAGAATTTAAAGTAAATGTTTATGGTACAGTTGTAAAAAGTAATATGAATTTAGGAAGTCAGGCAAGCCAAGAAAAACAGGATCCATCAACAGATAGTATAGCAAGTCTACAATATCGTCGAATGAATTCTTCTGAAACTGCTAATCAATTTCAATCAACAGATTCAATGAGTAATGTAGTATCGCAGCTATGTAATTATTTACCTCAAAGTTTCAGTCAACAAGATATGACAAAAGAAAAATTAGTTAATCGTTTAGATTATTCTAGTTTTCATTCGAATTATTTAATTTCTCAAGCAAATCAAGAAATGAGTAAAAAACCATCCTCCGAACACTTTTCAGATAATTTAGAATTAAATTTACAAGAAACAAATAAAAAATTACAACAAACTGAAGGTGGATACTTAGATCATAGTATTCCAATCGGTTATTCAAATTATAATAAAGAATCAAGTGATTGGGCTTCAAAAGTATTTCAACATTTCAATTTACCTAAAAGTACTTCAAGTTATTCAACGCAATATTTAGATTATCAACAAAAACCGACAGAAAATCTAAAAGAAATTAGTAATAACTTAGATATAAACCAAAAAATTATAAATAGCAGTAAAGCTCCAGTTATATCAAGATCTAAAATACTTCCATCAAGTGTTCCTGTAGGTTCAGTAATTATCCCGAAGGAACAACTTATGGTACAACAAAATTACAATCAAATGCATGCAGATTCAAACCCATGTAAAAAACATTGGTATAAAAAACTCCCGGAGCGTTTATTTGTAATAAAACGGGATTTATCTGGATTTGAATTACACAGTGGAACAATTCCTTATAAATTCAGTCATACTTTAGTCGATATAAGTAATAATTCAATAATTGAAAGCTCTGGAAACGTCGTTGCAGGACATTACAAAACAAAAATATTCAAACATTTGCGTAAAACATACACTGAAAACTTAATGATGCTGTATGAACTTCCAATACTTGCAACAACAAACGAAAAAACATGTATCGAAAAACTATTTAAAATTCATGATTATGATATAAATACAATTATAAGTAAACGTGAACCCTTAGTTATTTATGAAAGGATTATAAGTCATTTGCCTTCGGATTTGATAATGAGTGAAATTGCGCAAGCTGTTTTACGTTGTATTATCGAAGGTTCAGAAAATTTACCGAATATTGAAATCGTACGACACTTATCACATAGTGAAAAAATTGAAATTGAATCGCAAAAGGAAGAACCAAAAATTTCAATCGCGAAATTTGTACCGAAACGATCGACGTATAAACATAATATAGCGAAATATAAGGAATTAGTTAGTCAACATTCAATTCCGAAATATTTTGAAACATTAAAAGGTTTAATGTTTCTAGCAGTTGAGGAATGCGCTGATTTTGCGATGTCTGCATCGAAAGGTGCTCCTTCTAAAATAGATGATATAGATAATACCACAAGCCAAAAAACTTCATATTTACCCAGGAAACCGAGTAAAACAAGTAACACATACGCTCCTCCGGTATTCCAAACAAAACATTCAAGTTCCAAACGTAAAACTCATGATTCTAAATCATTAAAACTACCATCTAGTAGTTCAAAATATCCAGGGAAACTTCCCGTCCCTGAAAATTTAACAATTCATTTAAAACCGGACAGCCCTGTCTACGATATTATTTTAACATCAACTGGTTTAAAAATAATTACAGAAAAATCTGCAGAAACTTATTTATTTCAAGATACAATCGTTGAAAAACAAGTTGGAGAACCAATTATACTAGTTGATACACCGGAAACAAATAAAATTATAATAGAAGAGAAAAGTATAAAATCAGTTAAATCAAAAGAAAGTATGAAATCGAAAAAAACTGTAAAATCGCAAGAAAGTTTATTATCAAAACCAAGTGAAAAGCTTAAAGATATAAAATCAAACGAAGTTGTAAAATCAGAATCTGGCCAAACACTTTTTCAAACTTATCAAAACATAATAAAACCAACATCATCTTGGAATTCAGATATTTGCGAACAAATTTGCTTTAACCCATCTATAGGATACGTTACATTAAATGCTAGAGATGATATATTTAAAAACCCGGAAATCGAATGCACTCCTGATAAATGCCAATGCATTGTTCCAATTTCACTTGATATACGAAAATGTTGCAAATGCCAAAAGGAATTCTGCAATTGCGCTGATAATTATTCAGTATTTGCAACATGTTCAATACAAAATGAACTTAACGTACCAGAATTCGTAAGTGTATTAGCTTGGAAAATTGTTGAAACATTTGAAAATGATTTACAAAAATTCCAAATGCTTTTAACAAGATTAGATTCGATAATTAAAGATACTGTGAATATTTTACGTCTTCCAGACACATCCAGTGATGATATAATAAAATCAATTGTATGGATAATTAAAAAAAAATTAAAAATGGAAACTTTAATGCCAATTGAAACAGCCGTCGAATTATTAAAAGAAATTGAAACATATTTCGCGACATTGAGTGTCCATCCATCGAATGTTGACAAAAATACAGTTTCAGCAATTGTTAAAATACAAGAAATTTCAGAAACCGTCGAAGATTTAATTCAAAAATCAACTGATAATAAAAAAACGGTTAAAGAAATAAAGAAGTTATTTGTTCAATCGAAATTAAATACAAATGATATTCACAATGTTTTAAAATTAACTAAAGAAAAATTAATAGATTATTATAAAAGTGAAGTTATAAAAGATTATCCAGTTCTTGAAATCCAACCGAATTCAATATATGCAAAAGTTTTAGAATATATAAATAATTTACTAAACGCAATGTGTGGAACAACTTGCGATATATGTTTTAAACAAACTGAATCACCTTTGGAAGGAAAAGAAAGTATTATGACTTTAAAACCGGAAGAAGTTAAACATGATACAACACCAAATTCAAAATCATGTATTTGTATTCCAAATGAAATTTCAATAAAACAAAAAGAAAATATAAAAACTTCTAGTAAGACTAGTTCCATTCGGAAACCTCAATCTACGAAACCATGCATGAAAGAAGTGTCTTTAGTTACAATTAATGAACCTCCAGTTTACAAGAAAACTGTTGGCGCTTTTAAAGCGCAACTTGCAAGTAATACACAAAAGAAGAAAATTGATAAGTTTTTATTAAATAAAACTCCGAATATTTCAAATGAATGCCTTAAAAATATTCGTAAAACTGTATCTTCGACGATTTTTAGTATTAAAAGTAAAGATTCATCAAATAAAGATATTATTACAATTATGGCTCCTGACGCTTCACATGAATTAAATTTCGGCTCTTCACGGGCGTCTTCTCCGTTTTCAATGCAAAATAACACTTTGTCTTCACAAAAATTCAGAAAAAAATAATGTTATTTTTATTGTTTTATAATGTAATATAATTTTTATGTATGTATGTATATAAATAACTGAATAAAATGCATAAAAATATCGTGAACTGCTTTAAAAACCTAAATAAATTTAGGTCATTGTATTTATTTGTTTTCATCATAAATTTTTTTTAATAAAATTGCGTTTAAAATGGTGTAAATTGTAGATGATATTTAGATTTGTATTATACTTAGTTTTGACACATTTTTGGCATTCAAACGAATTTTATATTTATATATTGATATGTGTTTATGTTTTGTTAATAAAATAGGTTTATAGATCAAGTTCTTATTAACAATTGGAATATTTTTAGGCGATGAATGTAAAATATAAAAATGTTGTAATGACGAAAGATGTAACTCCTACTTGGAATAAAAATATATTTTTAATTTATTTATAAACAATGTAAGTAATTGTTGTAAGATGATCAATAAAGTAAAAAGGAATTCTTATACAAGCATAGATATCTGAGTATGCAAAGTTTATTTATATGTATGTATATATGAAACTAAAAATAGGGATATAGAAAGAGAGCAGGGAATAGTGGGAAGTGATTGCAATATATAATGACGTACAATATCCCGGGGGCCGTGTGTAAACTATAAACTAGTTGGGGGTATTACTGTAAAGATTCAAAGAGAATTTTTGACGATAGAACAACTTTAGACACCGTTGCGCGAACTTCTTAAATACACAACACCGCTCGAACGAAACACCAATCAACCGTCAAAATGGTGTACGAATCAGATTTTTATACCACCCGCCGTCCGTATCGTGCCACCCCCAGTGTGTCCTCATACACAGTATCGGTAAGAGAAATATACAAATATTTTTGTGTTGTTTTTGAAACAAAAATCCTTTTTTTATTTTTTGTTTAATATAAATTATTGTTGTGTTGTCGTCTCCCTGTTCCCTATTTAAAACAGTTGAAAATCAAGGGATGTATTTTTCAACTGTTTCTATAAATTCTGGACTTTTTCTTCTTTATACTCTATTATATTTTTTATTTTGTTTTTATAAATACATATTGTAATTGTACTTTAAAAAGAAAATATATAAATCATGAAAAAGAAGATTAAAAAAAAAGGTGAAAAGAAATAATAAAAACAACAGGTATAATTTCAGCAGTGCTACTAAGATTACAAAGACGCGCGATACGACGCTATCCAAATTTAGGCGCAAGTACATATAGCGGCGTCTCTCAGCATTGCGTCATTCATCGCATTTAAACATATTCAATTCGGGCGTCGGTGTATATAATTCACGACACTTATACTTGTATGTAAACAAACATATTTTTGCAAAATTACATATTTATCTAAATTTTAAAATAATATTTATATTAAAAGGGGAAATAATTTTATAGTTTATTTATTTATTGATTTATTTTGGGAAATGAATACATTCCTTAATTTTCAAAACAAATGGCCGAACGGGGAGACGAACGGAACCTAAATACCAAATTGGTGTTTCCAGAAGAAACAAATCCCATGGGAAATGGTACCATTCGTGCCCCGGCCAAGTCTAGTCCCAGACCCTGTAACAGCATTCGGTAAACGCAAATCAGAGAAAACCAAAAAAGCCGAAAAACTTATCATAGAGCCCTTAGCACGGGCTTCAATCCGCCCTAAAATTCTTGTACAACCACCAAAGCCCTACGTATCGCCTAGAGATGCCACCAGGCAACGGGTTTACGATTTATTAAAACGGGAAGACTTAATCCCGAAGGAATTACCAAGTTCAGACGCAATGGATATTGTTTTACCGAAAGTTCATAAAGCTAGACCCGCGGCTCCTTACACACGACGTGTTATTTTTTCGAACCCGACTTATTAATAATTCAAACTATTAATAAATATTTAAATGACAACGATTACGAACCATTAATTGTAGCATTTATAAAGTCCAGAATTTATTTATTTGTTTTCTTGCTTTTTTATTAATTTTTGTTGCATTTAATGACGGATTTTTAGAGATAAAAATTTTAATAATTATTTTTTTATATTATAAATATTAAAATCCGTCTTGCTTTGTTATGATAATGCTTATAATATATATGTTTTCCAATTTAATATTTGTATACATGAAAATATAATAAAAAAATCAATGATAATTGTTGTTTTTCGTCCCCAAATCTTGTTTTGTGTTGAAATATAGTTAAGTCAGATGCATGGTAGTGTGTCAGTATAAAATGTTATAAAAGATATATTAACTAACCACCTGTAAACCCCACACACGTCCTATTTTAAGAATTATAATTACTTATATACACCCAAAAAAATAGAATAAAAAATAAAACCGGGAAAATTATTTCGAGACAACTTGGCAACAAATATATTTATTGCGATAGCATAATTATACTATTTCGGATACACGCTTTGTAATTTGTGTTACGAAAAAATTCCAAAAAAAGCTTTTAAAACAACACAAAACATTTGTTTTGCACGTAAATGAAAAAAAAAAAAGCATGTTTCGCATAGTGATCGATACGTCGTTGTTTATTGCCCAGACTCCGCGTCACTACGTGGTCACAGATTACCAAGACCGTCCAAGACGTGCAGAAGAACAATATTCTTATTCGTACTCTTCTGCAACGGAATCTACCAATCGCAGCGGTGACCCATATTCCAGGCCATCAACACGTTCTTCAACAAGCTCTGAAAGTGTACAACGCAGCTATGGCTCTGGACCTGGATCCAATTATTCTTACTCCACTGAGAGGTCTTCTCGCAGTGGTGACGGCCCTGGAAGTTACCACTCCAGCTATAGTTCCACCGCTTCTGGACGCTTGCCCGGTGGAACTTCCTACCGTCATTTCTCCTACCGCGTTTAAATTCATTTGTTAAAAGCTATGTTCGATTTATTCGAAATTTAACCCTTCAATTAATTATCATTTACCCTAATGAATTTCAACAACAAAAACTTAATAAATTTATAAAGACTGAACTGTTTCAAGAAAATATTTAGGGTGTGATTTCTAAATTCGAACGTAGCTTCACGCTACATTTCTTTGAAATTATTTTATTATTATTATTATTATTTATTGAGAAAAAATCTGTTATATTTTTATATACATATGAAATTAAATATTATAAACATAATATTCAAAGAAATAGTATTTTTAATAATTACGCTTGATTTGCACTTAGATTATAATATGGAGAAATAGTGCAATTTATTTATTGATATAATGAAATATTTTATAATATAAAAATGCTTGAAATTTGCTGATATTATAACAAACAAAAATATTTATAGTAGTATTTATAGATGAAATATTAATAGTTGCTTTTTGTATAAACATGAAAATGAATTCTTAATAAAAGCCAATTAGAAAATGTGATCGCAATAATAAAAGTGTTTTAATTTATCATTTATACAGAAAAAAAATAATCATTTATGTTGGGTGATTTAAAAAGTGTTAGTTTGTGAAATGTCCGCCACGTGCCGACACAATTCCACCCCTTATATTTCATCCCTTAAACCAAAGTGCTCCCTACAATCCGCCCGACTAACTTTCTTTAATATATATATAGCACATAATTATGTTTATAAAATTATGTTAGGCACACTACTAAATGCATCGGAATTCAACATGTAATAAATAAATAGAAAATTGCAGCATGGAATATTACTAAAAATTTAAATTTAGATTTTGTTACATTGGATACGAGCCAAATTATTTGAAAACCAACGTATCTGTTCTCGTATTCATAATTGTTTATTTATATATTGTTCCAAATACTAACAAAATATCCTATATTTGTTTTTTTAATAATAATCCTTATTATTATTTCCTTTTGTGTCGGTGTCTTTTGTGCTGTTTCGACATTTCGATCAACCCCCGAACAGACCATTGTACCATCAAGACAAATTAGGATATTACCTGGTATTGGGAAGGTAAGCTTTTTTACAATTTATTATTCAAACTTACTAAGTTTTAAACAACAAAATTAAATGAATTTTAAAGTAGGTCACAAATTTATTTATATAAAAGAAAGTTAAAGTTGCGCATCTTGTTCCTTGTAAATTGTAAATAGTTCAAGGTATTTTTTGAAATAATATAATTAAAGTGACGTTTAAATAACATTGGCCTATTTTAAAATGAACTTGAATTGTAATAAAGTTTTAATAAATGCTTTAGGTACATGTTGTTCATTCATACGATAGGCTGATCCCTTATATCGGCCATAAGCGGTTAACTGTTGTGTCTGCACCTCCTCATTATTATCGTGTAAGACCTTCCGTAATTGTACGCGAAATTGACCGAATTGTACACAAAGCCCGCCCTTACATTTACTATACACCATCTTTAGTCCATTCTGAACCTATTACGGTAAGTTAATTCATTGTATTTATAAATAAAATCATAATATTTTACGATTGAAAGTTTGAAAGATTCATATAAGTAAGTAAGGTAAACAAAACAAAAAGAAAACTATATGTGCTGTAAGATGCTATTATCCTTAACAAGGCAAACGCGGGGTCATGACCCAGGAACAATAAGAAAATTGTCAAGGTTGATGACCGTTGCGTTCTTCTCAAACCATCTAAAATCTTACACACTTCATTTATTTCAAAGTTTCAAACAAAATAAACTTATTATTAAAATATTAATGATCAAAGTGAAATCATTTTATCATTTTATTATTTTATTAGTATTTCGATGATGAGGCGAAGTTTATTAGATATCAAACAAATAGTTTACTAAGAAGTATTCATACCGCGGTGCCTAGAGTACATGCTCCCTGGCCCGTTACCAAAGTCAGGTAAGATATAAATAAAGCCCATGACGAAATCCTCTCAAATTTCAATTTAATTTAAATGTTACCTTCGAAATTTGGACGCAACTTAAATGATTATTAGTTATATTTTCATGAAATATTTTCCATACTCCATACTTTAAGTAATGCACTGTATCATTTGGCACGACAAATTTAAAATATTTCATACAACTTATTGGCATTCAAAACAAACAATTTATATTATATTAATTGCTTTGTCTTCAAAAATTTGTTTTTTCACTTTAAAATTTGTTTTTTTGAATGAACAATCTTAAAATATACATATTTTTGGCAATCCTTTCCAAAGAACAAAACAATGTTATCTATTTCTGAATCTATTTCAAATCGTTTATTTTGTAACTTTGCCAAGATTTATTATTATTAAAAAAATGTAGATATTATAAATTATTATTGTTTTCCAATATCTTTAACGGATATTTATTCTTTTCTAAATTACTAAGCGTCTTATAACTACTAAGAGTCAATTTTGAATATTTCTATTAAGAGTTATGGGATTTTAAAAAGAAAATAAGTAAAAAAAATATTTTAGGTATCATTATGATCTACCACTGCCAGCAAGATTCACCTCAGATGATTATATTCATCGTATGTTGACACCAATAAAATCAGTATATGATGATATTTATACAATTTCTCATTACACTCAACCTCTTAAGAAGTATTTAGGTAAGAAGTCTCGTAAAAAAGCCAACACAATTAACAAATGAAATCAATAATATACATAAAATCAATTATATTTTAATGTATATTACGCTTACAAATTGCATGCTTGGCAATAACACTTCAATTTCTAGTAAAATTATATTTTGTCGTGTCGTGAGGTTTATTGCACGTTATTTTTATACCTTTTTCTCTAATCATACATTCCAATAATTATAATAATAATGATAAAATATATAAAAATACTGTATGTATATAGTATATGATGATAATTTTATAAAACACAAAGCGAAATAAACCGCGTAAAACAAATTAAAGCAGCTTAATTTACAGCTAGCGCGCAAATAAAAAATTTACAAGTTTACATTATTTTATCCGATTTTATTATTTTTCAATTAATTTAATTGTATCTAAGTATTAAAATATAAATAATAATGAAATCGGGTTAAATATTCGATAAAAACTTGTAAGAAAAAAAGAATGATACAAATAAATATATAAATAAAAAAATATAGGCCCAATAAGCAACCTCGCATGTGTACGTTACGGTGCTGGCAAACCTTACTCGCGCCGCAGAAATCTAACATTGCAGGAGATCTATGCAATGCAAAGTGATTCCGTCCGCAATGATATTCAACTTCTCAGCTACTACATTAGAGCGAATAAGGAGAGAAAAGCCCGTGAGGGTCCTGCTAAAGGTAAAATTATAAAAAACACCGAAAAAAACTATTCAAAAATACCACCGCGATTATCTATTACTTCAAACGGAAGATTTTTAGGGATTTCTTACAATAAATTAAACCATTATTGAAATTTCTAAATATTTTCCAATATTAAATCTAAATTTACTTTTTTATTAAGTATTTCTCTCATTTATAAATACAATTTCTAAATAAATAATTATTGGTTCTTGACGATAACTTCTAAATAAAATATTTGTTTGATTAATTGCCGAAATGGTACAATTAAATTATTAATATTTTAACGACGCGTTTTAGTTTCATGCTTTCAGTTGAATATTATGAAACTTTAATGCTAATAATAGCTGAAAAACTAAAATGTGTCGAAAGTATGACAAATAATGCGTCTGAATTGTTTTTTGAACCATTTTCAAACTTTCAGTTTTGTACTATCAAATTTCAAAACTAATAATAGCTGAAAAACTGAAATTTGTTATGACTGCGATACATAATATACCTGAAAATATATTATTTGTCTTATAAGCGACGCATTTTTAAGCTTTCAGTTTAGTACTATCACAGTTAGAAACTAATAATGGCTGAAAAACTGAAATGCGTCGTTAATGCAGGGGTTTAATTTTGATAAACATGTTTAATGACTCCTGAAACTATATTATTTGTCGTATAAGCTTTCAGTGTGAGTTTTTGATACTGAAATACAAAATTAAATGTTTGGAAATGACTAAAAACTGAAAATTGTATTTATATATGAATTAANACTAATTTCGATGTTCAATACATAATAAAAATGCTTTAAATTATATGCGCAAAGCTTCGAAGATTATTTATTTATATTTTTAAAATACCAAAAAGCGAGAGAGAGAGAAAGAAGAATGAATATGAGATGTTTTTAATTCGTTCATTAGTTACAGAATAAATATTTTTTATATATATTTTAGAGTATATTTGAACGGATTTGTTATTATAACCACTGCCATAATTAATAAATATGCTTTAATTTTAATATATCAATACCAGTGGTTAACATTTATTAATAAATGGATTGTTTTTTTAAATATTAATAATATTATCTACATTGATTGAACATCGAAATTTAGTAAAACATGGCGCAGTATTATTTTATAAATTTATATAAAACGTCATGTATTAGAAGTAATGAAAATCTCCCTTATTAGTTATTTACTATATCACAAATAATTAAGTGATATAGTTAATGAGATACGCGTCGGATTTATGAATTTGTATATGTAATTAATATCATAAAGTCCTATTCACTAAGCTTAAATAACATAATGCTGTAAACTAACAAGGGAGAAACATTTGCTTCTCAGCTCTTTAACACCTGATGAAACTAAATTTGCGAAACAATTAACACAAAATCGAACGAACACTATATATAGACAATAGTGCAAAATCGAACATACAATTAATTACAAAATAAATAAATATTTATTTTATCACAAATTCTATTTATATTTATTTTATTTATTTCCTTTTTTTGTAAGTTTTTAAGCGCGCATGATTATTTTTGATATGCGTTTTCTTCTCTTCTCTTTTATAGATGTTAGATTTTTTTTCTATTTTATATTTATGTAGGTGTGATTTTTTTCTAACATTTTTTTTGTATATATATTTATTGGATATACATTTAGTTGTTAGTTATACATATTTAAATAAATAAAAAAAATTAATTAAATTATTAAATAAATATGACAACGGCTGTGGAGTTCCTTCAGCAGTTCTACAAGACGTAAGTCCATAAATAAATAATATTGCTTAATTCAGCTACAATTTAAAAATATTTTAAATAAATCCGAAATATATAAAATGCTTATTTGCCGCTCTACTTAAATTGTTGTACCTTCATTTGTAATTTAAATTTAATTGTGTACAACAATCTTCATCTCAGCTCCTTAACTACGTATAATTCAAAAATATATAATAAAATTTATGAAATTTATTTACAGCTTCTCAATCTTTGGATTCAAATCGTCCATCTCGTCATTTTTCTAAGCCTCAAATGATGTTAGAACCAAGTGAAGAAATTAAACAATTAAGAGAAGAACGCGCTGAACGTATTAAGAAAATACATGAAATTGAAGATAAGCCTGCAAGTGTTGAGGATGCTGGTGTTAAGATTAAACGCTCAACGAAGAAACAAGAGGAGGAAAGGTTAGCAGAAGAGAGGTAAGAACGCGTAGAAAATTTTACATGGGAACATTGGCCGGGCGTGGGGTTTCTTTAAACACTTTTACATATATTTTTTATTTTTTATATAAAAAATATTTTATTATTATTTTTTAAGGGCTTTGGCTGAAGAAAAGGCCAGGAAAGAAGAAATTGCGAAGAAGGAACAAGCTAAGAAGGAAGAGGAAGCACGTAAGGCTGAATTAGCTAGGCAGGAAGCTTTAGCTGCTCAAGCTGCTGCTGAAAGGCAAGCCGAGCTTGAAAGGAAAGCTGAATTAGCCAGACAGGAAGAATTAGCTAAAAAAGTAAATTCATCCCTATAATATTATATAAATATAAGGTATCACTATTTAAATTATTTCAGGCTGAAGAAGAACGCAAGGCAGAACAAGCTCGCATTGAAGCTGAAAAAGCTGCAGAACAAGCTCGTATTGAAGCTGAAAAAGCTGAACAAGCACGTTTGGAAGAAGAAAAGCGTCAAGCTGAATTAGCCAAACAAGAAGAAGAACGACAACAATTACTTCGGTTGGAAGAAATCGCTCGTCAAGCTGAAGAAGAAAAAGAAAAAGAACTCGCCCGGCAAGCGGAAGAGCTTGCTGAACTTGCGAGACAAGAAGCCGAACTTGAAGCACAAGCTAAAAAAGAAGCCGAATTAGCTGAACTTGCTAAACAAGAAGCTGAACTCGCCGAATTGGAAAGGTAAAACATTAACATTTAAATAATTATTATTTAAATTAATTAATTGTATAATTAGGCAAGAAAAAGAATTAGCCGAATTGGATAAACAAGAACGCGAAGCCGCCGAAGCAGCGAAAGAAGAATCGGAGCAAGCCGAACAAGTCCAAGAAGAAGCAGAAATTGCAGCAGCTGAATCAAACATTCCTGCTGAAGAATCTGCTGAAACTGCTGAAACCGCAGAATCTGAACCAGTCGTCGAAGAACCTGAAACACCTGAAGCAGCACCAGAAGATGCTCCAACCGCTGAAGAAGTCGTCACAACAGAAGGTGAAGAAACAGCCGAAGAATAAAAAAATAATAATTCCCTACAATTAATTTATATACAAAATATATTTTAACAAAAAATACTATTACAACAATTGAGAAGAAGAATTTTGCATTTTCTGTCTTGTATTTATTCTATTAATTTATTTATTTGTAATTGTAAGTGAAACTAACTGCGAAATTCAATTTAGAAAACAAATTATATGTTTGATTCATTTATTGATTGTTTAAATGTCGAAATCAAACAAAATTGTTATTAATATTAATAAAAATGTTTAAAAAAATACTTTATCTGTGTTTTATTCATAAAACAATAAAGTTATTTCCGTGAAATGCACGAAATATCTGAAAAACACGCTTATTTTGTCTAAAAATATCATTACGATAAATGTCTTTCATATATGGTACATTTAAAAATAAACCACGGTTCAAATTTACGTGCACGAACACAAAAGTGATTCATTTTTATGATTCAAACAACATTTTTTCCAACCTATGACGCTTGTGTCTCATTCATTTTTCTATCTTTATATTTTACGTGGTTAATTATAATTTTATAATGACGCTAATTATTTTGAAACTGTTGAAATATGAATGCTATTCACATCATTTTAAATTAGGGACATTTTCATTTTAGAAACTGCACTTATCTGTCAACATTTTAATTAATATTGTTTTTGGGTTTCATTTAATTTATTACGGATATTTATATTTTTATTATCTTTTTGCGTATTTCAAAATTATTTTATTTCAAAGAAAGTTATTTTTCATATGTCTCTCTTTTCAAGTTACCTACGGGATAATTTTAAAGAAATAATGGGACAAAATTTGACCCACTTCTCCAAAAGGTTCGCCATCATTGGCCTAGATCCTGGAAATTTAACCAAACAGGATTAGGAAATGCAGGGAATATGCTTAGATCTTTGGGTATCTTAGGAGATGAAGCCATTAAAATAAAGTCAAATATATCTTTTTAAATATTTGAAATAATGTTTATTAAATATGCTTAAATCTTTGTGTATGTTTCAAAATTAAATCATCTTAAACATGCGATAAAGAACCTACTTATCTTGTATTAAAGTTAATTTTAAATTTGTACAAAGTGAAATTCAGTATCTCTTAATGCGGATCTCGGACTAATATTTATAAAATGATAAATAATAGAATGTTTAAAATAATATTATTGTTTCCTTGATGGTAATTTCCATGAATTGTTGTAACAAACAATAAAATAAATCTCATAGCATTGTTATAATTTAAATAAAATAATCTAACAAACGGTATGACGTACATTAAAATTCCTGCACTCAACAAATAATAAAAATTGTCCAAACATCAAAATTCATTGTCCGAATAAAATTCACAAATACATATAAATAAAATGATCAATTAGTCGATTGCATTATATATAACACATACGAATACATATGAATAAAACTCGCGGTTTTTAAGTGGGGGAACCTTTAAATAGTGGGAGAAAATATACCAATGTCCGCGTTTCATTATGGAGAATATAGTCGGATTGAAAAGTTTTCTCAATAGCATTTGTGCGCTTATACGTTTACATTAAATAACAATTATTAGTTAAAAGAGTTAAAAACTTTGTGAATTTAAACATTGTTTATTTTATTATTTCTTTCTTTGGGTTTAAACAACAACACAACATGGAAACAACCGCTGGAATGAAAATTGAGGTACCTCTTTTAGAAACAACAAAGCGATTATCGTCTTTGAGGTAAGAATACCTTACGGCTATGTTATTTCGAAATATTTACAACAAAAAACTTTTTTTTTATTACTTTAAACTTGACATGGTTTTTTAATTGATTGTAATCACTTGTAAACAATTCTATTGTAATATCAATTGAAATAAATTTGATATGGAATTTAAATTTTACGTTAATAAATGAGTCAAAAAGAAAACCGGAAAATGTAATCACGTGACGACGGTGTCTCCTACTTCCGTTGGTACGGCATCCCTGGCCTTGACATTGACGTCGTTTTGCTTTGCTCATGACCAATCGTTCTCTCGTCTTGACGTCATCCAAAAGACCCAGACCCCAGACCCCAGACCCAAGAAATCATTTAATCTAATTTTATTATTAAATATAATTAGATATGTATTTATTTAAATAAATTCGTTCGAATGATATAAAATTAAATTTATCCACGTGTAAGAATATCTGATATATTTCAGGAAAAACGTGTTTGTTCGCGTGTTAGACGAAATGACGTCATACCACGTATATAAGGGTTGAATATTTAAAATGAGAACTGAAAGAAAATCCAATAAGCAAATGTATCACCTTTAAGTATTTACTATTCTATTCAGACGTATAAAAATCAATTTGAATTTAACAAATATTTATAAATGTTATATTTAACATATTTAGAGGGAATTTAAATAAAAATAAAAGAAATTGCGTCAATGGTAATGTATATGGTCACTGCCATTGGCACTGTGATTTTTCTTCGCAACAAATTGACGTATGGTCCAGTAAGATTCATTTTATTTTCTGCCAACATCTTTCTATCAAGGTTATTTATATTCGTCTGTTGATAAACGTATTGAATTAAACAGGACGTTATGTTTATACTAAATATAATGATTTTCAAGGTTTTTTTTATATTTTTTCCGGAATCTATAGATTTTACAACCCCTCTAACTTGTTTCCCTAAGTTTTATATGAAAACTTTGCAACGGAAGCGCAGTTGACTTTAGAAACTTAACAAATGTTATTATTACGAAATTGGTCTATTGTCAGGGTATACAAAATATATATGTCTGAAAGTATGATGCAAAAAATCGGCAAATTTTATATATAAAACGATTTAGTATTTATTAATACCTGAGTATTTAAAGTTTCAGCTTAATAGCTGTATTATCTCGCGAGATATTTGCAAAACAATAAACAACGATTTTTTTTTGCATATTTGACCATTATTTCGCAAGATATATGCAAAAAATTAAGCCGCGAAAAATTTACAAAAATCCCGGATGAACTAATTTATATTTTTATTCATAATTGGCCAATTTTTTATATAAAAGGTATTAATAAAAGTTTATTCAAAGTTTTAGTTTAATAGCTGTATTATTCCGCGAGATATATGCAAAAAATTACAGTGCAAAAATCCCTGATGTATGTACAGCCGTATAATTTTTTATTATATAAATCAGTTGATTTTTCTGGGTATGCAAATTATGCATGAAATGTTGCGAAATTAATTGATTCGTAAATATCCAAAGGATTTCTTTAATATTGCAAATTAACAATGACAGGAAAAATTCATAAAATTTCCTTTAATATATTTTCGAGTTTTACAAGACTAAATAAGCCCTTATTTCTAAATATACAAGTTTATTCTTACAAAAATAAGTAATTTAATAAAATAAATAGTTTTCGTACCCCTTAAACTTGTTACTCTTAATTTAAAATCAAAATTTTATATTTTAGAATTAGATTTTAAGTTTTTAAATACCTTTTAATAATATAAATAAATAAAAGTGTAAATTGAAATTGGTGTTATGAAAGGAATTCAAATTCAGTGAAAGACACAAATCCACAGCTGTGGACGCGACGTCTGAACCGCCATCCAGACGCCACATAATATTTTTCCAGGAGAAAATAGAAACAGAACGTTATCATTTTTTTATTACTTATTTATTTATTTCATAAATAAAATTCAAAACGTACACTTTTCAACTTTTTATTTTAATTAAAAAATATTCAGTTTATTTCTGAACTCTATAAATCATTTAAACTTTTAATATATGGATATTTTTTCATTTCTAATAATATACTTAAGTACAATGAACTTTAATATTATATAAAAACTTATATACTTGTAAAAAAACTTGACGGATTATTATTTAAATTTATTTCAATGACCTGTTCTGTACAAGACAAATAAATAATTAAAAGTAAAAACATTCAAAACTCATTGACCTATTATAAAGATTCTGATTCATTTTTGATTATTTTCTTCGTTTATTCCAAATAAACTTTATAAAATTAATTTCATCACATAGATATATAAATGATGTTTTCTTATCGTAACAAAATCTTTTAAGAGTTTAAGATTATCTTATAACGTCTACCAAGTTAATCTTAATTATTTTAATTATAACAATTTTTAAGTATTTACGTCAGTATGATTATCACATTATTTAATTGATACAATTATAGATAAATCAATGAAATAATTTTAAATATACGTCAATAAACAATCTATATTTGTTTTAAATCGATAGAATTCAAGTGATATAATCAATAATGCATTTATTTATTTATATATAAAAAAGTTTATTTAATTTAGATGTACGTCAATGTGGTTTTTTTAAGAACGTCACTAATTACAGGTATTTTTTTTTTATTATAAGTTTCTCTCTATGAAATATATGTTTGTATATATTGTTAAAATAGTGACTTTGAAATTTAATTAAGTTAAAACAAAAATAGTGCAACCTTTGTAATATTAAGTACGTCATACCATGCAAAATTAATAACATGTCTTATTGTCTATTTATATATTTCTAATGTAAATGGAAAAAATTAAAATCCCTGGATAGTATTCCTGTCGAATCGATATAACTCGATATGCGATGTGAGAGAGGTCCCTTAGGAAGAGGAACGCCATAATAGCATACTAATATATTTATATATTACTTTATAAAACTAGGTCATAAAAATAATCTTCCAGATATTTTAATTAATAAATATTTATTTATTTTTAGCATTGTCGTGGATGATTTCGATTGCGAAAATAATGGCAACACCAGTAGTACCAAAACAATGCCAGAAGTTTCATTATATCAACCACCCCCGCGACCCTACACAAGACAATCATCAGACGCTATGATTCAAAAAATACTTGTAAGTCCTTCAATTTTAAATTTAAAACGCCTGGAATGTTTTCACAGATGTTCCCGTAGGATAAAATGTATCAGATTTAAATTTAAAAAAGTTTTGTCAATGACATTTTTCATATTAAAACTGACATCCTTTTTTCGTTGTTGTTGTTTTAGAATAAATATAGTTATTTTTAGAGGAAATTTAAATTGAACAATGTAAGATAAGAATAATTTTCTAGAATGAATGAATCAATCAATCAATAATATTAAAAATGAAATAGAAAAATAGCAATCTAAAAATACATTTAAGTAAGTAAAGTTGTTAAAAAATTCACGTATATCCACAGAAAGTTATAAAAAAAATTAAATAGCTATTTATAGAAGTATGTGTATATATAATTTTATATAAATATATATTTACATACAAACATACAATCAATATTAAACGAAACATACAGAAAATAAAAAGATATTTTTCTATTTAAATAAATAGAATTTCTATTTTGAAACTTGTATACGATTGTTTCATGTTTAAAAGGTTTTAAAATAAAAGATATTATCAAAAAGTTGTTCCAATAATAGAGTTTCTATTTATGACTGTCATAAAACAATCTAAAAATAATTTTCTAGACTTATATGCAGATTAGATGAATTTTAAGTTTGTTTAGAAATTTCGAAAAATCACTCAGTAAAGCTATATTTACTTTTATAACGATTATTATTATTATTATTACTTAATTGTTTTATATACTGGTTATTACGATCGACTTTTCTTCATGGAAAATTATACTGAAGTAGTTTCGCATATAAAAATATTAATTATTGCAAAAAATCGGTTATAGCAACATAATTTTTCAAAAAATTGATAATTTATTTTTAAAGTTGTTTTATTACATGACTTTATAATATAATATACATAAAATAAATTTAAAACAAACTAAGCAGATGTGTATAAAAAATTAAACGAATAAATAAAAAATAACATGGTTTTAATAACATATTATTAGCGTTATCATCAGAATGAGTTAACAATAAATTTAGTAAAAGCATTTTAAAGCAAATATTATATTAAGTATTAAAATAAACATTTAAAATCCTAAAAATAAAGCAACAATAAGTTCCTTATTGGTATAGTAATATTTATAATACGTAAACAAGAAATGGCTTTTACCAAAACATAATTCAGAATATAATCCGGGTACCGGAAACCGGAGTACGTGAACTCTCAAGGACTTACTAATTATACTCTATTTTATATCAAACATATGTAAAATATACAAAGGTGAAATAATAACTTACCTTTAAAAAGCCTGAAATGAAATAATAAATAATTTATCATTCGTTTCAGGATGAAGCTGAATCCCGGAAACATGAATTCTGGAAACTCATTGATGAACACAATGCCGTGGTGGAAACCTTAAAGAAAATGGAACAACTAGAGAATAATTCCTGCTGCAAATTAACACCATCGTCAAAAACTGTTTTAAGAACTTAGTTGTCTTCGATATTTTTATATATTTATTTCATTAAAACCAACCAAAGAATTAAAAAATAAAAAAATCGAAAAAAACGTTTCAAGTATTACCAGAATAAAATAAAATAAATTCTCCATTATAACGTAGATGTATAAATAGTTGTTTAATACATTCATTGATCTATTTCAATGATTTAATAGTTAGAATAGTTTAAAAATCAATCAAAAGTGCCTATAATATTACCTAGTTGATATTACAGTAGATCACGATGTATTTAATATGAAGTATTAACAATTTATACAGTTAAGTTAATGGTAAAATTCACTTATATGGATTAACTTACAATTTGAAGAGTCTTCGACGCACCTCTGGACACTAGCACTTCTTAAGATACACTAATAATTGTTTATTAATCACACGTAAAAAGTCACAATTTTATGCAATAAAACCGCCAAATTTTACTGTCATTCAATTATGTTTTTATTAATTATTAATATATTATGTGATTTAT
>NEEE01003199.1:159786-188574 GCA_002278615.1 Pogonus chalceus
ATATGTCAATAAAAAATTGTTTATATAATTTCCAGAAACACCTCAATATGCAAATCAACCGGGAACTTATTACGTACCCCCGCAAGAAGTGGTGTATTACCCTCCGATATCACGTGAACCTCCATTACGTTCAGTATACGACCCACCACCACCGCGTCCACAAGCTTATCATATTGATCAAAAACACGTCGATCATTACGCACTACGTGCAGCACCAGGTGCTACTCATGTTTCGATTCACGGTAATTCAATTCCGTTGAATCCAGCACAACCTCCATCAAAAACTGGGAGTATTACAGCTGGGTATCCAGTTCGTAGTCAGACTCAGTATCAAGCTGTTTCAGCACCTGGTTCTGCTTTGTATACGACTTCTTCTCGTACTTTGTATCAAACAACTGGGGCTCCTATGTCGTATCCTCCACAACAGAGGGATTAAATATATTCAATTATAAATTTGTATATAATTGTTTATAAATTATAAAAACAATTAATTGATTGATTTCATAGGGATATAGGTCGTCATCTATAAATTGACGTATTCATATTTATAAAACAATGTAATTCACATTACAGATTTTTATTTAAACTTTAAAAAATGTAAGTAATGCATTTTTTTATTATTTATCTATCAATCGAAAAAACAATATATTATTTTAGGTTTTTTTATTTAAATAAGATTACAATGTACTGTAAATATATGGTTGGGGTTTATTGTATAATTACATATACAAATAAATAAAACTTAACGCTAATAACTAGATAAATAAGTATATCAAACTACAAGTTATATGATATGTAACTAAAATATCGTAAATAGAAAAAATAGTTACAAATCACACATCGTATTTAAAACTAATACATAAATTGCATAAAATATTGATCTCTCAATTTATATAATCTGAAACTATTAACATTTATTTTATTTTTATTTATTTATTATTTAATTTTTTTTTCTTCATTCAGTTAAAAACTAATATTTATCTGAAAATGCAGGTGCAAGTGGATATTTTGTGTACAAATTGCAACAGAATAAAATTTTGGTTATTTTCCTCAAAATGTGGTGTGTAAAAAATGGAAAATTTACAAAACGTGTTTATTTTACAAAATACCTATTTCATTATTTTTTTTTTATTTCATATGTTTCGATATATTGCTAATAAATATTTATTTATTACTTGGTTCGAACCAATCTACGATATATTTTTATATTTATGCCACTTGTACACAAATATACGTTCACCATGTGTGTCCCTAAAAGCTGAAAATTTCATTACTTCTCAGCTAGATATCCGCACAAGTGTTTTACGGGGCGTTAATTTGATTTTCTCTTTGTTGTTGTTGTTGTTGCTGTTTGTTTTCCATTCCACTATCAGTGCGAATAAACCATTTTTTCCTGATATTTTCCATTTTACTCAAATTTTCCTCATGACTCCATGGTTTAAGTTGACGTAATTCATCTTCTAATAAATTATCTTGTTTCTCTAATCGTACATCACGAGATTTTGGTGCAATCACAGATACAGCTATATACGCATTTCTAGCCCGCGTCTTATCATAATTGGATCTGTACGGTAATGGTAATCCAGTTACCCGATGATACGAAAATTCAAAATCTCTTGTTGCATTTTTCACAGATGGTTTATTACTCCACGGATAAATATTCTGAGTTGTTGCGGTTTTTTCGGAATTATTTGTTAACTCACCATCTAAATCTGGCCAAATATTTCGCGATTTATTTCGTTTTTTTGCATATTGATCTTCGTTATCGAGTAATATTATCAATTTTTGTACCTCATCTTCTGTTGTTGTTGTCGTCGTCGTCGTCGTTGTTGCAATTGATGGTTTTGGTGTTGTTTCAACAACATTTTTTAAATCAGTTAATATTTTCTTTGATGTTATTATATCTGTATCGATTTTTTCTGTAACAAATGAATTTACAGTAAATGAAAGTTTCTTATACATTTATAATAAAATCTGTGTTATATCTACACGGTATTCGGTGGCAGATGTTCAATTATTCAAAACAGCGTGTTCGGCGACAAAAAACGAAGAATAGGTAAAAAGAAAAGCAAAATTCAATCTTTTCAAACGTTACCTCTACACAATGAAATATTAATATTTTAAGCTTTGCACGTATAAAACTATGTAGCCGGAAAAGAATAGTCATATATATGAAATTTTAATTTTTATTGTATTATATTTTAAGCAAATTATTTTTTAGGATTGTACGAGTTAATTAAATTGTAATTAAACGGGTTTAGTGGATGGAAAGAAAAAATAATAATAAAAATTATTGGAAAACACTCACGCAAAAGTTCATGTACTTCTTCCCATTGTTGTGGATGGGCTGCAATGCGCACCATTAGCTCTAATAGCAATTCACTGGCGTCGGACTGAAACTGAAAAACACAGAGACCATTAACGAAGGCAACACAGTAAAAAATTCTCTCGGGAAATTGGAAGACAATACACACACCCGCCGAACTAATAATGTTACACTTTAACTCGGGAAATGGGAAACCGTAAAATCAAATAATTACCAATGGGTTCACGCAACTTAAAATAAAAGAAAAAAACCGATACAACTCCCTGAACACTCGTCCGTCGTACAGCACCCCACTTAGGGGTATTTGAACAGAAATCGATGCAATATGATTATTTTCAAATAAACTAAAATCGATGTACGTATAAATTTGTTTAATTAACCCAGGAATTTGTCTCGCAAAATTCATTTACGAACCAATTCTCTGGCTAATTACAGTTCCGTTCGATGTTAAATATCGGAACATCAAACAATCTGATGACTACAAACATAGTTAATATCTATTTGTAGAATATTCTCTGCAATCATTTTGCTTATATTTTTTTACATTTTGAAATTTAATATTAATTTAATTAAGCCATATTATATTTCAAAATTAAAATGATTTACTTTGATATATAATCCTTTAAAAAAATACTATATTTCAGTTATTTTTCCTACTCAAAAATGATAATATTTAAGATAAAAAAATAAACAATGTAGTGAGTGGGTGCGAACATGAAAGTAAACGATTAACTATTTACAGCTACTTACTTTTTGCGGTTGAGTGTCTTCGTCTCGCATTTCAACTTTCATATCTTGGGATTTTTTGTGCACCAAGCCGAGT
Organism: Pogonus chalceus; assembly: GCA_002278615.1. Classification (NCBI taxonomy): domain Eukaryota; kingdom Metazoa; phylum Arthropoda; class Insecta; order Coleoptera; family Carabidae; genus Pogonus; species Pogonus chalceus. Next base: position 162,936 of record NEEE01003199.1, read on the forward strand.
AACATGTTCCTGAAAGCCTTTTTGTCCACTTCAGTGCTCCTTTTATTCCTGGCTTTCAACTCGCGTGTGTTCATTGCCTCGTGGGAATCAAGAGGACCCGTTTCATTTGAATTTATGTAATCGATATCGCAATCTTTTTCTTTTGAGTTTTCATTTTCGATTTCATCATTTTCTTGACATTTTATTTGTTTCGACGAATGATCACCGCTTAACTATAATTTATTATAAACAATAACAATAAATAATAGACTAAAACTTTTTAAATTGAATTAAAAAACTTTTAAAAAGCAGTAAGATCTAAAATCAAAGTTTACATGTATTGTAACCGCAATATATGCCCTTAATGCGTGCAAAACTTTACAAAAGGGATTGCTATCTGTTGCAAACTGCCAATTTACAAGTTCACTAAACTGATCCAGAGAAGTTGGTAATAAAGACGGGAGTAAAATAGTGTTTATGACATCAAAGGGATGTAGAGAGGGATGCTAAGCGCTTTAAGTACTCATAAATCACTTTAGACGTACAAACAACCTGTATTATTACATACATTTATAATTAATTTAACTTACTGATCATTCAACCATAATTTCTTACTCCAATTAATTTTCAAACCATTAATATAATAAAATAAAGTAAAGTAAACTAAAAAAAATCTATACAAACATTAAAGATATTTAAATTTTGTTTGTATATGTAAAATTACTTGTATGTAAATAATTTTTGTTTGTATAATAAATTCATAAAAGTATATGAATATATTTTAAATATGAAATGAAATTTTAAGAATCAATATTACTGAAATTAAATTTTATTTTATACATTTTGTTGTGAAATCGTCGGATATAGGAAGCGCTTTAAGTGATTTATTTCGTTTTAATTTAAAATCGAACATGAATTTCCTTTATACAAATATTGTTTTAAAGCAATAAATAAATGTATTTTAATTAAAATACATTGTGATGATTTTAGAGAAAAGAAAAATAAAATGCGATATATCTTATTTACAAGGCGAATTCAATGAAACGTACAAAATCTAAATCGAATTTGCCTTTATTGGTAGTCCGAAGACCCTTTCACTTTTTGGAAACAAATTTTAGTTCGATACTCAAGCTCTCAGCGTGTCCGATCATCCGATATCAGATCAAATGTGTTAGAAAAAAAAAAAATGCTGACAGAACTTGAACCAAGAGTCTATACCAATCTGCGAGTTGCCAGTCATTTCTTCTTGTAGAATAAAAGAAATGGATAGCAACCGTTACTGATTCTTAGAGAACTCAATTTGCAACGAAGTTAATCATTCCCTCCTCCTTCGCTACTTATTTTACCGGACAAAAAAGTGCCTCTCGTAATTCTTTTTATCTGTTACTCCATTCATGTTTGATTGAAATGCACCGACAACCGTATTCAACCCCATGTAGATGTAGATCTGTCTTCAGAAACGATTTCAAACTTTTTATTAGACGACGGGAAAAATAAAATCGATGGAAAACACATTAAAAGTATGGAAACATTACAAATAAGATTTGTAGTTTAATTTAATGCGCTCTATATACAAGAAGTACTTTTGTCGGATATCATTTAATAAAATTATTTACTTTCACAATCAATATATCAATATGTTCAAACGTAAAAATACCGGCGCATCCACCAAATAATGCGCTTTTTCAAAACATGTATCATTATTACTCGGGATATTAAATAAATAAATAAAAAACCATAGCATATGAATTTATTCATCCGAAAATATTAAAAACATATTTATTCATTCGAAATTAACAAAACATTTTATGAAATAGTTTCCGTTTGATACATTATCGGCTTTATCAAATCAATCAATTTAATCAGTAAGGAAGTTTATGTACAATCGCATTTAACAAAATGTGATTATGTTCTAAGTTTTGCACATTCCAGATGTACATTACTGGTTATTTTCTTTATACGACTATAGTACGTTACTATTTACGTTAACGATTTTACACGTCGCTATAAATAACACTAACGTTACATTGTGTACGTATAAATTCTATTATTTTGTTTCTTAATAAAGACGTTTAGCTATTTTACAATTTTGTGTATATTTAAATATATTATATATTATAAAATGCATCTATAAAGCAACAAATGAAATGCGCTCATAATTTTTGGCAAATTTACCGAAATTTGTAAATATTTAAAGTTGTGTAATCATGCTACTATATCTGTTTAAATAATAAATACGTACTATATAACAATTAAATGCATCTCAAATTAAATATATTTGTAGGTTTTGGTAATTGTACCGAAATTTACAATTGTTTAACATTAATTAATAATAGTATGAATATATTAAACATTTATTAAATAATTAACTATCAAATTCATCTATAAAGCAAATCAAATAAAAATTAATTAATGTTTAAATATAAATAAAAGTCGTTTAACTATTTTACAATAATATGTATATATTTTAATAGAATTTTAAACATTAATTTAATAATAAACAGTATAATGTATCTATAAGCAACAAATTAACTGTTGTCTGAATTTTGGCAATTTTACCGAAATTTTTTAATATATATATAAATGTCGTGTAATTATTTAATTCTAATCGATATATTTAAATATATTTGCGATCATTTATTTAATAGTTAATAATATAATACAAACTAAATAGCAACAAATATATATTTTTACATGCCTTGCAACTAACAAGCCATACAACAACAGAAAATAGCGTAAATAAATAAATAAAACAACAAAAATGAATTTTTATATATATTTTATTAGCTTTACCTCTCCAGAATGATTTCCATTCTGCCCTGAATTACCTACAAATATAAAATAAATATTAATTAGGCTACAATACTAAATAATACAATAAAATGACTATGTATTTATGTATATGTTGTAGAAGTAAAAACGATATTATTTCTAGATTGGATTACAATATGTGTGGTGTATATTAAAGTGGTGTTTTTTTCGTAGAATACCTTAAGTAAATATATATTAAATATCTCGACCTACTAAATCTACACATGATTGACTTGCAAGAGTATTGATTGAATATACCTGTCGTGGTGTTTTAGTTAAACTAAAAAATGAATAAAGAATGTAAATAAATAAGAAATGAAATAATAATTATTGGAATAAATAATTATAGAGGCTCACCATCTGCAAAGGAGGTTGTAAACAAGAGACAAAGGCAGAAAAGGATTATTCTCGTTCTGTTCATCATGCGTTATCGCTTATTTGAATTATATTTAACGCACGAAACATAAACTAATACGTTATATGCGATTTAACTTATTTCTGAGAAACGTATAATCATTTTTACAGAAATCACTTCAATATTGAAGTGGTCACCTTACGATGGTTCGAAGGCCACTACTTTGCGCCCTATCATCCCCTAACTGCTACCCTTATTTCACATTGGTACACATTTTGACGTTCCCTTTGAAGTGTATTCCGCGCATGCTTTAACCGTGATCAGCTGCGCTTAAACTTCCAACGGATTTTAATTTTAAAACGTGTTTCATTGTGAAATGTATTGTTAAATGTCGTTAGTTTTTAATATACGTTATTATTCTGTGTTAGTTTTATAATTTAATAACATTTCTTTATTATTTATTTATATTTCGTTCAAATCAAGGTATAGTATTTTTATAAATTGAAAATTATTTTTGCCATGTGACAGCATAACCATTAAATTTTCTTATAATTTACGTGTTTTTCTTATTTATTAATTGATTTCAATATAATTTATTTTAATACACACGTTTAATATATAAATATTTCAAGATAAAGCATATAAGTATAATTTATGAACTTATTAGGATGCATTTATATACATTTATTAATAGAATCGCGCTTAAAGGTTTTCATATTCAATAAAATATTAAGTATTACATATTTTTAAGTCGGTTAAATTTTAGCACAATGCCGGGTAGAAGAAGCATTTCGTTAGAACCAGAAGATATATCAGTTTCATCTCCAAGGAGATCATCTAGAATACGGGCTATCCATCAAGATTCTCCTATCCCTATTAAAAAAACTGAAACAAAACCTGAAACTACTTTAAAACGTACTAGGCGTTCACAATCAATACAAGAAAAATCGTTTACTGATATACAAGAAGATTTAAAATCTCATTTAACTGAAACTGAAATACCTAAAACACCAGCTAGGCGTACGCGACGTTCCTTATCAGTTCAAGAGGAAGATTCAAAAACTGCGATTGAAAAAGAAATAAACGCAAAGTCCAGGAAATCGATTTCGAAAGAAATTAAAGTAACTAATGAACCCCAATCTCCCTCAGCGAATGATTCTGATAATAGTGAACCTAAAGGTAAAAAACGTGTTACCAGGTCTATGAGTAAATCTCCAGAAAGTGTAAAGCCTATTAGTAAACCAGTTACAAGAAAAACTAGATTATCTTTAAGCGATAAACAACAAACTGAAGAAAAAATAATAACTCTTGGTATCATAGCTGAGAATGAAAATGAAATAGATAAAGTTAATGAAACTATTCCTGAAGTAGAGACAGATGTTTTGAATAATAATAAAAAAGAAACTCTTGAACAAACTATTGAAAATGGCAGCCCTTCTAAAACAGAAACTCAAATTGTTGATACTGAAGAATCTACCAGTAAAACTCCAGTGAAAAAAAAATCAGAATTAAATAAAAGTATTAACAATAAGTCGACAGAAGATTCTCCAGAAATCGTCGATACTAAAACTCCAAAAACGGACAAAACTGAAACAAAAGATACGCCCAATAAAAGTCCAGAAAAAGAAAACACTGAAATAAAAAGTACACCTAAGGAAACTCCAAAAAAAGAAATTATTGAAACAAAAAATACACCTAAAAAAACTCCAGGAAAAGAAAAAATTGAAATAAAAGATACACCTAAGAAAACTCCAGGAAAAGAAAAACTTGAAATAAAAGATACACCTAAGAAAACTCCAGGAAAAGAAATAATTGAAATAAAAGATACACCTAAGAAAACTCCAGGAAAAGAAAAACTTGAAATAAAAAGTACACCTAAGGAAACTCCAGGAAAAGAAAAAATTGAAATAAAAGATACACCTAAGAAAACTCCAGGAAAAGAAAAACTTGAAATAAAAGATACACCTAAGAAAACTCCAGGAAAAGAAATAATTGAAATAAAAGATACACCTAAGAAAACTCCAGGAAAAGAAAAACTTGAAATAAAAAGTACACCTAAGGAAACTCCAGGAAAAGAAAAAATTGAAATAATAGATACACCTAAAAAAACTCCAGGAAAAGAAAAACTTGAAATAAAAAGTACACCTAAGGAAACTTCAGGAAAAGAAAAAATTGAAATAAAAGATACACCTAAGAAAACTCCAGGAAAAGAAAAAATTGAAATAAAAGATACACCTGAGAAAACTCCAGAAAAAGAAAATATTGAAACAAATAATACTCCAGTGAAAGAACCAGTAGAAAATAAATTAACTGAGGACCAAGTTGATGAACCAATCGCTGATAAAGTGAAAGAGGAATTTAATGATTCGAAACAATTATATATACTTATTGAAAAAACAGAAAAAATGGAACGAGAAGTTAATAAATTAATCGAGAAAGCTGAAAACGAAATGATGGTTGAATCCGAATTAAAGTTAAATATTACTCCAGAAATGGACAATGCTGAAAATCCAAACGAAACAAATAACACAGAAACAAAATCTCCTAAAACTAATGAAGAAAGCACCAAAGAAGATGATGAACAAGAATCTAATATTTCTTTAGTTGATAATATAAACATTTCAAAAACAATTTGTAGTACACCAGATAATAAAAAGGTTGTTGGTAAATCTGCAACTCCCTTAAATTCATCTTGCGGTGAGGATAACATTCCTCAAAATATATCTTTGGTTAATGATGATGGTAGATCTTATTCACCAATTATTCCCAAACCAGAGGCTATTACTATTCAGTTAGATTCGTTAAATAACAGTTCTAACCCGGCAAATATTTCTGTTAAAGATTCTTCTCAAATGGAAACTTTACAAATTAGTGTTAAAGAAGATGAATTCAAAGTTATTGATGATAGCATGAATTCTTTAAATACTACTAAAAAATCGTTAATTGATTCGTCTGTTGTTGCAACACCTAATTCGAAAGGTAATCATTATTTTAAACTTAAATTTATAATTTAATTAAAATTATAAACAATTTTAGATAATAAAGGTAAAGAAACAGATACAGTTTCTGTATTAAATACCAGTGAAAAATCCAATAATAAAACCCCTAAGAAAAGTGTAGAGAAAAATAAAATTAATACACCAAAATCAAAAGAAAAAAAATCTACTAAAGGTATATATTATGCTTAATAACATATTAAAATGATAAAATATTTTAAATATATTTAATTGTAGATTATGACCAAATTATCAATGATAGTTTTAATTCATTAAATTCTACTCAAACACTTAATATCAGCAAAAAATCTTCTAGAAACACCCCTAATAAAATCTCAGGTAAATAATTGTTTAATATACATATAATATCAATTATTAAATACATATCGTTACTTATAGATAAAGATAAAGAAAATGCTGATGTAAATACACCAACATCTGAAAAAACTAAAAGTTCAACTAAAAAAGGTATCTAATGAAATTATTTAATAAAAACTTAAATTACAATTAATTTATTTTTAGGGTCTGTGAATAAGTTTAGAGAACAAATTTTAGACGAATTTATTCAATCATTTACTGAAGAAAAGAAACGTAAAAGTTAGTATAAATAAATTATATTGTTTATATAAATTATAAAATTAATAATAACTTTCAGGGAATTTAAATGAAACTGTCGATAATTCTTTAATATTACCGAATGAAAAGAAAACGCGTCGTAGTAGTAGAGGTATTTAGTTATAAAATTTTGTGTTATAAAAAGTTTCTTATTATTAATTAATTTATAGCCGTTTCATTAAACTTTTCAAACGACGAAGAAAACGATTCCGAATCAGATGATGAAACTAAAAATGAATTTATCGATGATATGGCGTCCGAAGGTACTGAAGATACACCTTCCGTAGGAAGTAACGATATTATTGAACGTGGTGAATCTGTCGGCAGCTCAGATAGTGAATATGATTCAAACGATACCTACGAAAATGATTCTTTTGTTGTTGACGACGATGTAGGTGACGAGGAATTATTATCAGGCTCTGAAGACTTCCTAGGTAACACTTACTTAAAACCAAAACGCAAACGCATCATCAAAATGAATTCCGATTCCGAAGAAGATTTAGATAAAATGTCTACTGAACCATATGGCGGACAATCTCCATCGATTACCTCTGATAGACAAATAAGCTCCAATGATTCTGATTTAGAATCGATTAAAAATCGTAATGAGGAATTAAGTAAACAGATTGAAGATGGAACTAAAGTTCCAGATGTAGAACCAGTTAAAGTAATTGAATCTGATTCTGATGATATTATGATTATTGAAGAAAAAACCCGTAAGGAGTCAGAAACAGAAGTTATTGTTACTGAAACTTCTACAAAAGTGGAATCTAGTCAAACCGATGATATTAAAGAAATTATAAATGAAAAGAAAACAGAAATAATTAACTTAGATGTTTCGAAAGAAACAATAAATGAAGAACCTAATAAAACAATAGATTCTTCTATAGAAGAAAAGGAAATAGAAACAGAAAAAATAGAAGAAATAGCTGAAGAACAAACTATTACTGAAAAAACAGTTGAAATAATCGAAAAAGAAACGGAAGACCCTAAAAATGAAAAACACCAACAAGTTTTAGAAAAATACTTTAACAAAACAGATAACGAAACTCCCAAAACGCGTAGAGAATCAATTGGAGAAACAATTACCCATGAAAAGCATACCAAACCAGCTAGAAAACGCGCAAGAAGTTTCGGTTCAGATTTAAATGAATCTTCAATTGAAGAACCATTATCCAAATTTGAAATATTTTCTAAAGATACCACAGAAGAACAAGTTAAAAAGATACAGGTAACAGAAGATGGAATTTCTGAGGAAATTATTGAAAATAAAAACACATCTATAGCTACATTAGAATTTAATTCGTCTGGTATTTATGTTGTTAGTTCAGTTGAAACTGAAAGTCATTCTACATCTAAAATTGATATAAAACAATCTGATAATGATGAAGCTCTTGAAATGTTAAAAGATTTCAATGACTCTCTTAATGATGAAGCTGAATTTGAAAAGACCAATGTATCTATTGAAAGTTCAAGTAAAAAGAAAAAACATAGAAAATCTAAAACTCTCGAAGATAATAACACGTCAATTAATTCAGAACAAAACGAAACGATAACTAAAACACCAACTCATCGCAAAAAATCTTTAAATATCGAAGAGATTAATGAAGATACAGATACTAATCTGAATGAAGAACTTACATCTCCAATTCAAGAATTAGACAATGAAAATGTTAAATCTTCTGAAAAGAAAAAACGCAGAAAATCTTCAAATACCTCTATAACTGGTTGTACAGATTCTTCTTTAAAGGAAACAATTACATCTCCAGAAAAACCGCTAGAGAATGACATTGTTACATCCTCTGGAAAGAAGAAAAGAAAATCTTTGAATACCTCTATTACTGGTTCTACTGATTCTAATTTAAAAGAAACGATTACTTCCCCAGAGGAGTCCTTAGAAGAAGAAATTATGAATGCGGTTGAGAATAAAAAGAATAGAAAATCTTTAAATACCTCTATTCCTACTAGCACTGATTCTAATTTCAAAGAAACACTTACATCTCCAGAAAAATCCTTAGAAGAAGAAATTATCAAATCTGTTGAAAAGAAAAAGAAAAGAAAATCTTTAAATACCTCTATTCCTGCTAGCACTGATTCTAATATCAAAGAAACACTTACATCTCCAGATAAATCTTTAGAAGAAGAAATTATGAATTCTGTTGAAAAGAAAAAGAATAGAAAATCTTTGAATACCTCTATTCCTGCTACCACTGATTCTAATTTCAAAGAAACACTTACGTCTCCAGATAAATCTTTAGAAGAAGAAATTATGAGTTCTGTTGAAAAGAAAAAGAATAGAAAATCTTTAAATACCTCTATTCCTGCCAGCACTGATTCTAATTTAAAGGAAACCTTTATATCTTCAGAAAAATCAGAGAATGAAATTGTCACATCCTCTAAAAAGAAAAAGCATAGAAAGTCATTAAATAATGACGATATTAATACTTCTACTAGTGGTTGTACAGACTCTAATTTAGAGGTTTCAATTTCATCTCCAGTCAAATCATTAGAACATAATAAATCTCCAAAGTCATCAGAAAAGAAAAAGCGCAAGAAATCTTTAAATGTTGAAGATGTTAATACATCAATCAGTGGACATACAGATTCTAATATAGAAGAAATAATTACATCTCCAGCAAAATTATTCGAAAGTCCAAAATTAGTTGAAAAGAATGAACGTAGACAATCTTTGAATGAAGACACTAACATCTCTATTAGCGGATGTACAGTTTCTAATTTAGAGGTAACTACATCTCCAAATAAAAATCAAAAGAAAAAACAAAGAAAAATTTTAAATATGGGAGATATAAATAATGTAGATGAATTAGCTACTTCTTCCGAAACTGAACAAAATAAAACATTATCTGCAAAGAAAAAACGTAGAAAATCTAAAAATTCTGAAAAAATAAACACATCTTTAAATACAGAAGAAATTTCTCCGGAAAATGAGACTGAAATTTTACAAGAAACTAATAATGAAGGTAAAACAAAAAAGAAAAAGAAACCAATTACAGAAGATGTAACTGAGTTAATAAATGAAAAGACTGAAACTGAAAAAACTGTTTCTCCTGCAAAGAAAAAACGAAAGAGTATTGAAATTTCAGAGGAAGAGCCTAATCAAATTACAGAAACTAGAAAAACTTCATCATCGTCAGATGAATATGTAATTTCACCGGAATTGAAAAAACGCAAAAAGAGTAATTCAATACAAAATACTTTTAATTTTATAGTTGAAAATGAGAAAACTTTACCTTCAAGAAGTGAATATATTCCTGAAGAGGAATATATTCCAATTAAACATCATAATGTTAATATATATAAAAATTTAATCAAACCCAGTACCAGTGGATTTTCAGGCACGACTAAATATATTGTTAAAGATTTAATTTCCAATGTAAATAAAATGTCGCACGGAATTAAAAAACAAAAAAAGAATAATATTAAATATACCAAAACTGATTTTTCAGCGTTTACTAAGTCTAATGACTGGAAAGAGAAATTATTAGCTGATAATATTGTTAAAACTATTAAGGTTTCTAATATTAATAAGAAAAAATAGTTTTAGGTTTTTGTTTCAAATATATTTTTGTTTAAGGTATACATATTTTTTTTACATTACATATATTGTTATTCAATTAATTTTTAATTATTCCTTTTTTGTATCGTGATATTCCAAGTTGTAACTTATGGACTACTATATTTAATAAAGTTATTTTGTAAAATTTTCGTTTCAATTAATAAATCATAAAGTCTAAGTTAATTTAAGCTGTGTGTACTTGACTTTTAGCTGTCATCCTAATATGATTATTAAGTAATGTATTTAATTAATGATTGGAAATTAGTTTAATTTAGTAGTATTTGTATTAATTAATTAGTTTATATATTTATTTAATTAATTTGGGGATGAAATATTTTATATGAACTGTTTGAGAGACACTGGTATAACCACTTTTCTTTATGCAATTTCCGCTCATGCGCAAGGTCTACCACCTGGCATTTACAGATGTAAATTTTTGTAGATCGTACCGCACAAACTGACATTGCTTTTTCTTTCTACATTTACATAGTAAAAAGTGATTTAATTTCTGTATATATTTAATAATATTGATTATTAATATACATTAGTACTATATAGATATAAAAAAGTGTTAAATTTTAAGTGTCTAGTGAGTATTTTACATATATTTGATGTAAACTATAGTATGTGATTTTCCCTCCAAACTGTGGAAATCAGCCGTTGATCATTATAATCATGCCTTTACTAAGGAAAAAAGAATTTCAAAAGACATCAATACCAGAATTATTACGTGACGATGAAGAAGTATTTCATTGTGTTATTACAAATGAAATATTTCGTGATTACGAGTAAGTTTATATGATAAGTACTTATATATATTTTTAATGCGTTCTAATTCAGTTACCACGTTATAACGGTTTCCTTGAGATGATTAACACCACGCTTTTATCAATTCATATTCTTGGTTTACAATCTTTTTATAAATCATGACAATTTAACTAAAATACCTAATATTAAATGCCAACTAATCAATGTTCAATTAAAAATGTGTAACACCTGACTTGTTATAATAGAACAGTTTATATGAACATAGAGTTCAATGTTCCTTTTCAATGTAATCGTTTCTCTTTCATCTATTCATTGTCATTACATTCAAATGTTGTATTTTTATTTAATATTATTGATGAAAATTAGGTTATATTAAAAATCCTTCTAGACGTTTTAAACCTTTAATTATTGATTAAATAACATTTATAATATTAACATATATGTATTATATTAATATAAACGTATTATTTCTTTTAGTGAATTTTGTCAACGTATTATTTTGGTAAATTCAATGGTTTGGTCTTGTGCAATGACTGGTAAATCAAATTTAACCTATGCCGAAGCATTACAAAGTGAAAAAGCTGCCAAGAAAAGTTTAAAAGATTTCCCTGTAGAATTACGTATACCAGTTTTATTTCTAGCCAGTAAAACGAAACGGTCCGCGTTCGGTGATATGGCTGACGATATATTTTCATTCGTAAAAGATCGATATTTCGTTGGTGAAATTGTTGAATCAAGTTTTACAGAGAATAATTGGCGTGAATCTTACGTTTTACAAGTGATTGGACCGAATGATGACGTACAAATACAAACAAATTCAATACCAACAAGGTATGCAAATATATAATTAATATTTAAATTCAGTTAAATTAAGTTTGTTTATTTACATGCAGACATAAAGATAGAAGGTACTAGAATAATTTTTTTATAAATTTACATTTATTTACATCAAATATATGATTATTTGAATATTTTTAGTAAAACACCGGAACGAAATTTTTTACCTCCATCGACAACATTTCGATATGAAGTTGAACAAATCGATGCTAATGACCAGGATTCAACTCAAGTTATGATAGTTGAAGCGAATCATATTCGTCGTAAAAAGGGGCCATTTTCAAGAGAAAAATTGCGTTTATTTTTAAAACAATTTGTTGAATTAAATGAAAATGGTATTATAACTATTAAAGAATCTATCAAACGGAAATACAAATTAGATAAAGTACGTTTTGATCAGTTATTCGATGGTCCATTACCAGAGTTTGAACAGAGTAAAAAAATACATAAAGGATTTGTTAATGGCAAGGTTAAAGATAAGAAAGTGCGTCAAGAGTCGATAACTAGCTTTATATCAAAAGGTAATACTGCTAATGGTAAACCAGCAAATGGTAAAAATCTTATAGAAGAAATGAAGAAAAAAGAAGCTGAATATAAACAAAAATTAGAAGAAATGAAACAAAAACGTAATGAGGAGAAACAAAAACGAAAGGAAGAAAGTGTACGGGTAGCTACTTTTATTAGAGATTGGTATAAACCTAGGGATGACCTTTTACTTGAAGACCAGAAGGTATATTTAATTTATTTATATATGCACGTATATAAAAAAACTTAAATGAAATAAACAATTTATTTATAGCCGTTACATCCACCGACATTAGTACAAACAAAAATACCTACACAATATTTCGGAGACACGTTAATGATTATAGAATTTGTTAATTCCTTTTCAACGTTGTTATCTGCGAAAAATTTTTTCCCTTATGGTTTAACTTTGGAGTTATTAGAACGAGCACTTACTGAAATAGAGGTATTAATTTTTATTAATTAATATAAACTTGAATTGAATTTTTAATTACATTATTTGTAGGTGGCAGGCCCACTTTCTGATATAATTCAAATGTTATTAAGTGCAATATTTACTGTTCAAAACGAAGAAGCTGCTGAAAATAAACGTAGCCAAACAGGTGAGAATAAAAATGCATAATTTTATTAATTGTAATAAATTTAATAATACAAATTTTTACTTAATAATAACCGCGCTGAAAAAATTAAAATTGAGGTAGTAAAATAATAAAATAACACAATTAAAAATTAAGTGATTTAGCTATTTGAATATCAGGAAAATGTGTAAAATCGACTTTTTTATAACAACTTTGTAATAATTCTTTTAATTCTAAAGCATGGTCAATATCTCTTGTTTCGCAAATGACTTTAACTTGAACACTAAATACATCTGATGTTACCCAAGCCCTTTCATGCATTATATCTTTTATTGAAACACCTATCGAATGTATTCTATGTGTAAGTTCTGAAATACCGCCCGGTCTATCACTAACAGTTACTTGAAACTTAACGATTCTTCCTAAAACAGCTAAACCACGTTCTAAACATCGTCCTAAAATCGTAGTATCGATATTCCCGCCAGATAATAATAACACAACACGTTTTCCTTTTAATTCAGGCAATTGTCCAGATAAAATAGCTGCTAATCCTGCAGCACCTGCTCCTTCAACAATACATTTTTCTTGTTCGACTAAAAGCAGAATTGATATCGCTAGTAATTCTTCTTTAACGATAACCATTTTATCGATTAAATTTTTAGCTGTTTCATAGGCATTAAAACCAACAGTAGGAACTGCTAAACCATCTGCTAATGTGGCTTCAATTGGAACGTAAACTGGATTTCCTGCTGATAATGCTTTTGAAAAGCTTGCACATCTTTCTGATTCCACGCCAATTATTTTTGTATTAGGTGATAGTGATTTAACAGCTGTTGCGACACCAGCTATTAAACCACCTCCGCCAACTGGGACTAAAACTGCATCGATATTTTCAACTTCTTCGATAATTTCTAAACCGATTGTGCCTTGGCCTGCCATAATATGCGGATGGTCGTAACCATTTATGTATGTTAAACCATGGTCTGTAGCCATTTTCATTGCATATTTTTTCGCTTCGACCATATCTTTACCTTTAACGATTACATTCGCTTTGTAATTCCGACATTTTTGTATTTTCATAATAGGCGCAACAATTGGCATTATAACAGTTACAGGAATGTTTAATTTCATACCATGGTAACTAAGTGCTTGTGCATGATTCCCTAAAGACGCACTAATTACACCTTTTTCTTTTTGATCGTTTGGTAATAGCATTAACGCGTTCCGTGCACCACGTTCTTTAAAACTCCCGGAATATTGTAAGAAATCTTTCTTCAAAAATATGTCCATACCGATTCGTTCTGATAAATGCGAACGTATACATGGCGTGTTTACAATTCCAGATTTAACAATATAAGACGCTGATGTTACGTCTTCGAATGTTATTTTATGCGGAACTACAGATGAACAAGCTGGATCTTCCATTCTTTCTTTTAAAGTTGGTGATTGATTTGATTCAACACCATTCACATGCATTAAATCTTCCATGATACTTGTCTATGGTTCAAATTAAATAATTTAACTGGCTAAATGTTTAAAAGATAAACTTTGATCCTTTATATCTGATTTAATTTCAATGTCGTATTATATATCATTCAAATACTGGGTGACTTCATAAACAACAGTCTGTGAATTTTTTTACTTATTGTTTATCACATTGTTTTTATTAATATTCTGCGTCTAGAAATTACAATAAAAAACTAGTTTTAATTAAAAAAAACTAACTTCTACAAGTTTTAACTTTTTTTTCTTATATTTATTTTCAATAAAAAATTATAAAGTTTATTTTAAATACTCTGTATATTTTTTTATCTATTTGTTATCTCGAGTACATTTCCAAATTTTGTTTGAATTAATTAATAACAAATGTTTATCTTATTTACCACTTATTTATGTCTGTTATTAGTCTAATTTATTAAAATAAATAATATATTACCGTAATTATATTTTTACGATGTTTTGATATCAACTGATATTTTGATACTAAAGTAGGTTTATAAAAGGTCGTTTTAATTTAAACTGATTCCCCCGCAAGAATTCATTGACTTTCAAAAATTATTAACTTTATGAACATCCTACTTTATAGCCTAGTTACAAATTATTATTTATAAAATAGCATAAATCATTTTGACCGTCAAATATAAATTTAAATAAATTAACATAATTTTGAACAATTGTTTTATATGGTAATTAATGAAATAATATAATGATTAACAGATTTAAATTCAGAAGAATTAACAGAATCAATGAGTTTATCAGAAGCTGCGCGTTTAGCAACCCTTGCCTCTAACTGGAGTATGGTATATCAGGGATTAACTTTAAATCGTTTGCCATTATATCCGGTAACAGTATCCGAAATACTTCGGTTACATTTATTAAGTTCCGGAGCACGTTTAAGTGAAGCTGCGACCAAATGGCGTTATCAACAACGCGGTGGTTACTTAAGCGAAGATGATCCTGGCTTAGCGCTTCGATTAAGTCATCCACATATATTAAAAGCTCTATCTGTTCATAATGTAAATCAATTACCAATTAGTGATAAAATAAAAATCATTTCTTGCCTTATCGACCAATTACTTACATATGCTGATGTACGCGATGTTATCGAAGATCGTTTAGAAAAAACAAGACAATTAAAAAATGAATTACGCTCATTACAAGCAGCTGAACGAAAAAATGAAAGTGATTATGCTTCAAGCAAATTAAAATTAAATAAAGAATATAAAGAAGATAATCAACAATTAACAAAAGAACTTGATAAATTAGAAATAGAAACAGATAAGAAACGCACAGAATTTGAATATAAAATTAAAGAAATAATAAAATCGTTACCTGAACACCAAACTGTTTTGGGAACAGATAGAGCATATCAGAAATATGTAAAAATAGATTCACTACCTGGATTTTTTGTGGAAAACAATGAACAAAATTACGGACTTTGTTTAGATAAAATAATTGCTCAAAAACCTGAATTGATTGGAGCTGAACAAAAGGACACTTTAGTTTATGTTAAACAATTATATGAAACAAATTCCGGTAGTGATAAAGAAAACGATAATGGTTTGAAAAAAAATCCTAAAAAAGTAAACGGTTCTAGAAATTCTATTAAATTAGAAAATGAAATAAATGCAGCTAGAGATTTATCTATGTGCACCGCAAATAATCATCCATGTCCAGTTCATTCCAATGTAAATAAACCAACATGGTCATTTTACCACGATAAATCAGATATTGAAAAATTAATTTCATCGTTAAATAAACGCGGTTCACGTGAGAATGAATTACGACAAATATTAGAAATAGAGAAAGAACATCTTGAAAAAATTGTGTCTTCAACAAACGCTTCGAAATTAAATTCAACTATTCCACCAGTAGAAGAAAATCAAGAACAAAAGCGCAAAAAAGTACCTAAAGTTCTGCGATATGAAGAGTCACATTTAGGATTCCCACAAGAAATGGATTTAAACGAAGTTTTAAGTTTATCATTAATTGACCATATTTTAGAAATGGAAGAAAAAATACATAGTGGTTCTTTAGGACAGTTAAAAGTTAAAGATCGTGCTGCCTGGAGGAATAATTTAAGTAATAAACGTTTTAATGAACTTGATAAAACTTTAATTAAAATAGAAGAAAATCCGCAGCTTGAAAAAATTAAAGTTGAAGGTAAATTTAAATATAATATACTTAAGACTTACAAATTTATTAACAAATTTAAATTTTAGGTAAAAATAATAGTAGACCTGGAACTCCTGATAGTGGTGTCTATAAAGATCCAGGAAAATATTTAAAAGCGACATTTGAAATGAATGGACATAGTCTACATGATGATATCGATGAAATCGAATTAAAAACATCTGATGAACAATTAAACGCAGTCAAAACTCTAGCTATTGCGTTAATGCAAATTGCACAAGCAGTAGAGTCTAAATATTTAATAAAACCTTTAGGTAATAAAATCAATAACATTCAATGACTATTATTTGAAAAATAACAATTATTTCATTAATTTTTAGGCCAAGCTGATGCATCAAGTAAGAAAAAAGAAGAAAAAAATGTGATTGAAAGATGGGAGCAATCTCTAATGGCTTCAACAAGTTATAGTCAAGTTTTCTTACATTATTGTACACTTGAAAATTGCATTAAATGGAGTAGTAGTACATTATTTGCAAGGTGCCAAATTTGTCGAAGGAAAAAGAATTCTGAAATAATGCTTTTATGTGACAAATGTAATAAAGGATATCATTTACATTGTCTTAGACCAAAATTAACAGTAAGATTTAATTTTTTCAAACCGAAATAATATCAAATTAAATCTTTTTATTATTTAAAAGGTTGTACCAGAGGGTGATTGGTTTTGTGAAAAATGTAAACCACAAGAAGAATCCACAACACCTCGTCCCTCTAGGAGAGAAAGAAAAATTTTCACTGAAGATGAAGATGAGGAGAATGAAGATGAAGATGAAGACGAAGAAGATGAGGAAGAACCAACAAATAATTCAGATGAAGACTACAAAGAACCGTAATATATTTCATAAATAATAATAACATTATGTAATTATTTTTAATATTTACAGAGACACAGAAGTTAGTATGTTTGAAGTTTGTGAAGTATGTGGATCTGGTGGACATGTTATTTGTTGTGATTTTTGTCCAAGAGTCTATCATTTAGAATGTACACAACCTGTTCTTCGTAGAGTACCCCGAGGAGAATGGAGATGCCATAAATGTAAGGGGAAGAATGATAAAAAACACGATTCAGGTTAGTTTCAAATTTTATTTCATTTTATAACATCATTTTACTTTGCTTTAATAACAGTCTTTATTTGAATAATTGCAAAAACTTTCCGAATTCATCCATTATACATAAAAAAAATGAATTCTGAAATTTAAATACCATACAAAAGGCTGTTTTTATTTTACAAATCGAATCTTATTGGCTTGTAAATACAAATGAACTCTCGAATGAATTTTATACAAAATTTTGCTAGAAAAATTAAATTAAAATATAAATAAAATAAACAGAGTGTAAAAAACTTGTTGATACACCCTGTTCAGTTGATCCTCTGTACGTGAACGGAAACGAACATGGTACAATGGAGGAAGTGGCACAGACGCATCGCGGACCAGGTGTCTTGTTCCGACGTCGCTGTGCCACGCAAGCCAGAACTAAGATACACAACTTTGCGCGGACGCTCCGACGAACTTCTGTCGGTGGGTTCTCAATTTCGTAAATTTTATCAGTTCAGTGCCTATAATCATTCGATTTTTTTATGTTGCTTTATTTATTTATTTTTTGTTTGTAGCATTTTTCATATATTCTTTCATTAAACTATCATTTAAATTGATACTACAATACAAAAGTTCTGTCTACTAACTATTAACATCTTTATTAAATAAGATTTAATTTTGTTTAATGTTATAATTAAAAGTTATAAATTAAACATGTTAAACAAACATTACATCATTTGCTTGTCTATAAATAATTTAATTATTGTTTATTTTCTTCTAAATTTCTATTATACAATCTTTATCTTTCCTATTTCTTAATTAATGACTTTTAATAACACTTTCTATAATTTCTAACAAGTTATTGAATTAATAATAAAATTAGTTTATATGTTTTAATTTATAGATTCTAGTAGTAGTGATGATGTTCCTCTTACACAAAGACGTTCGACTAGAAGAACAAATGAATATAAGGACGATGATTTACCTTTACATAATGCTGCATTACAAGAGCTTCTTGCTGATGTAATGAAACATAAAGATTCCTGGCCTTTTACAAGGCCTGTTACTAAACAAGAGGTTTACTATTTAAATTTAATTTATAAATTATTTCATATTAATTTTAAACTAATATTTTAAAGGTTCCTGATTATTTTGATGTAATTAAATGTCCTATGGACTTTGGAACAATTAAATATAAATTAAATATGGGTGAATATCAACACGACGCACAATTAATGATTGATGCTGCTTTAGTTTTTGAAAATTGCGACACGTATAATAATTCTGATGCTGATGTTTATAAGTAAATTATATCAAATCTTCTAAATGATTTTTTTATTATAATATATACTATTTTAGATGCGGTGTTCGTTTATTAAAATATTTTGAAAAACGTTCTCGAGAATTAGGCTTAAACTTTCCTAATGGTGTTATGGGAAATCCAGAGAATGAGGATGATGATGATGGACCAACACAACCAAAGAGGAACAGAACTCAGTAGCAACTCGAATAATTAATAATAGTTAAATAAATAATCTCACAAACAGTTATATTCAGCATTTGTGTTTGATAAAAGTTTCTTTTTTATTTTACTATTAAGTTTTAGCATAGAATATTAATTTATTTAATGAGTTATAGTATTATTGTAATTAATAATTTAGTTGATATACAATATAAATGCTGAATTTAGCTTAATATCAAAACTAGAATGCGCGTTGTATTACTGTTTCTTATAATCATTTTTATTTACATAATATATCTTTGTAATTTAGTTAATTACTATTTCCTTCCTAGAATTCACACTTTAAACTTATTTAATTGGAAATAAAACCTGAAAGAATCCATAACAAATATTTGAGGCATTTTTGAAAACATAATTAACTAAACTGGATTTAAATACATATGTTAAGAATAATATATAAGTAAATGTCCTTGTTCTAATGTATACAAACAAAAATGTCCTTCAATTGAAATGATGAAATTCTTTATTTGTTAATGAAATATGCAGACACGTATTTAAACATTTTTAAATAATTAATTTTAAGTTCTAAAACTTAATAATATTCATCATATGGATAAATGTAAATATTTAATTAATTCTTTAATATCAGAAAGCGATTATATCGACAGTAAATGAGATGATTTATATAAACATTACTTAAAAATAAGTTAATCTGGACCTGTAGCTCCAAAAATTCTTAGTACAAATTACACTTGAAGCAATCAAGGTCGATTTCATGTTGTTGAATCATCCAAAAGAAAATGATATATTAATCTGCACTTGACTTATTATCTCAGTATCTAAAAATATTTGTAGATATCAGACTAACTTTAAAACATAGTGTGATAAATAAGTTCGCGTTATATTCCAAATATGATTACGGAATATTTAATTCCATTACTGTATAATTTAGCAGTAATTGGGCTAATTATATTTTGCGCAATTTATATTTATTTTAAATATTCTCAAAATTTTTGGCAAAGGCAAGGTGTACCATGTTTGGAGCCAGTTTTTCCGTTTGGAAATTCCTCCGAGGCAATAAAAGCTATAAAGCCAATGGGAGAAGTTTTGACTGAATTTTACAATGTTATGAAAGCAAAAGGTCATAAATATGCAGGATTTTATTTTTTCCATAATCCTGCATTTATAGTAATTAGCCCGGATTTAGTTAAAAATATTATGTCTAAAGATTTCGCTCATTTTATCGATCGCGGTGTATATCATGATGAAGAAAACGACCCATTATCGGCTACATTATTTTCCTTAAATGGACAAAAATGGAAAAATTTACGAGCTAAATTAACGCCAACGTTTACATCTGGGAAATTAAAGAAAATGTTTCAAACTTTGGTGGATTGCAGTTTGGAATTAAAGGATTGTTTAAATGAACCAATTAGTAAAGGGGAACCTGTTTATATAAAACAAATTTTAGCTCAATTTACAACTGATGTAATTGGATCTTGCGCATTTGGAATTGAATGTAATAGTTTTAAAAATCCGGACGCAGAATTTATTAAGTTGGGTAATAAAAATTTCAGTCCGACTGGATTAGATCGGGTGAAAATATTCTTCGCTTTTACATTTCCATCAATTGCGAAAATGATGAAATTACGTATAACTAATAAAGAAGTTGATTATTTTTATAGAAAACTTGTAAAAGATACAATTGAATATCGAGAAAAAAATAATATAACTAGAAATGATTTTATGCAGCTATTAATAAAATTAAAGAATAATGAAGTTATTGAAGATGATGATGAAACTGATGATACTAAAGTACATCATGAAATCGGAACATCTTTAACTTTAAATGAAATTGCTGCGCAAGCATTCATTTTCTTTTTAGCTGGATATGAAACATCGTCAACTACAATGACTTTTTCCTTATTTGAATTATCGCAAAATCAAGAAATTCAAAATAAACTTCGGGATGAAATTGTTCGGGTTTTGAAAAAACATGATAATAAAATAACATACGACGCTTTAATGGAAATGCATTATATGGAACATGTTATTCAAGGTATTTAATTAATTGAATTGAATATTTTCCTTGTAATAAATTTATTTTTTAGAGGCTTTACGTAAATATCCACCTGTTATGATACTACAACGCGAAGTTACTAAAGATTATAATGTTCCCGATTCGAATGTTATTTTAAAAAAAGGTACTACAGTAATGATTCCTGCATATGCATTACAATTAGATCCTGAATATTATCCAGAACCAGAGAAATTTGATCCAGATCGTTTTAATGATGAAAATAAAAGTACACGTCCAGATTATACCTGGTTACCATTCGGTGAAGGCCCTAGAGTTTGTATAGGTATATTTGAGAGTACATTTTCCGAAATATAAATATGTCTACATAAAAAACTTACTTATTACAGGATTAAGATTTGGTATGATGCAAGTTAAAGTTGGATTAACTCAATTACTTTTGAATTATAAGTTTAAGTTAAGTCCTAAAACAAAACTACCACTTGTATTGGACCCGAATTCGTTTATATTGAGTGCAAAGGATAAAATTTGGTTGGATGTTGAGAAAGTATGAAATTAAATGTTATAAATTGTATTATTAATAAAAATAAAATAATTTGCTAATTTTTTACCACTTGTTGATTAACCTTCAAATCATGAAATGACATTTGAAATGTATTTACATATAACCTGAAAAATTTACAAAAATGGATTCAAATTTATATCATGAAATATTAACAGTAATACATAATCACAGGGGTCTTACAAAAGATTGTTTATCTATATTACAAGACAAATATCCAACGTAAGTTAATACATAAATAAATTGTTGAATGCATAAATTATTTAATTAATATTTCAGTTTACACCCTGGCACATTAGCTAGTATTTTATCTCAAGAATATCAAAAACAAATAAAACAAAGTAATTATAAAAATACAACAGCACCAGATAATTTATACAATAAATATACAGAATTAAAAAGTCTTTCAAATACACCAGGAGTATTAGTAAATTTAGCAAATGACTGGGGATTAGCCCCAACTTTAGCAGCACGTCTTGTTCTAAAACAACATTGTGACGAACAAGGGGATGACGACGACGAAAACACTTCGAAATCATCAAAACGTAACATCACCGCTATGTTAAAGGATACAACTCTAATTGAGGATAAGAACTTAGCTTACGAAGTATTTTTAGTAAGAATTTCATTTATTTTTAATGATAACTTTATATTTAAGATATTTATTTATATTTTTAGTGTACTTTATTAGATGACCAATATAGTCCTACATCAGAGACAATTAAACAGTAAGTGAAATAAATAAAAATATATAAAAACAATAAAATATATTNACGCTTACATAGACATTTAGAGCAACTCGGATTAGCTTTTAAAGATGAAGAATGCTTAAGGAAATATGGTTATGATAAAACACCTGATATTAAATTAGATGTACCAGTTGCTATAAATGGCTTTGTTATAAATTGGATTGAAAGTAAAGCACTTTTCGGTGATGAGGAAGTCCATAGAGGTTATATGAAAGATCAGTATTCAAGCTACTGGAATCGTTTTGGACCTGGTATGGTTATTTATTGGTTTGGTTATCTAGAAACTATAAAAGATCCTTCGGAGAAACGCATAATTATCATGGATAACGTTCCAGATAATTTTACATTTTTTGAACATTCACAATCTCCATTTTAATAATAATATATTTATTGAAAACATAAAATACATGTTAAAGTTTGTATTATAAATAAATTTAATCATTTAACCATTCCGTTAAGTAATTACAATCTTTTGGATTATAAAACCCTAAATCCGCACATCGATTAACCATAGGACAAACTCCGCAAGTGATTTTCACTAAACCTGGTGCAGGTAATAAACTTTCAACAGCTCTATATACGTAAGATGAATCTCCCGTTACAGTTCTCTCAGCTTTACCATCCAAAACTAAGGTATATAAAATTGTTTCTAAATCATTTACTGTTAATTGTACTTTACTTATTCCTAAGTCTGATATAAATTTGTGTACTTCTTTAGCGCTTACGAAACTCTTATTACGACATAATAAAGGACCTCCTGATACTTCCTTAGCTTCGTCTTTTCGTTGTTCTAAATATCGATAACATTGTTGGTTTAAAACGTCGACAAATTCAGCTTCAAAATCTTGATCTTGATACCAAGCACCTCCAGTTACAGAACTATCTGGTTCTAAGTTGTATAGCATATATACTTTCTTTTTTATAGCGGATACAGATTTAACAGCTTTGATTAATTTTTTTGTTTCTAAGCTTTTTAAAACTTTATTTAATTTTGTCATCATTAAATTTGATTTGTATCTAATATCTCTGATCCATATTCCTTTGTTACCTGCTTCTTCTATGATACTATATACAACTTTTTCTTCATTATCTGAACCTTTTACAGCGTCTGAAGTCTTCTTCGGATCTTTATATTTGTATAACAACGTACTACCTTCTTTAAATAAATCGACTTTCCTAAAAAATATATAATAATAACATAAAAATTATAATAAAATCCACGAACATACCCTTTCTTAATTAGTTTGTTTATAATTTGAGCAATAGCAGTTGGTTGTACATTAGGAATTTCATCTTGAATATCTTTATTTGAAATACCAGATGGATTTTCTTGCGCTAAAGCTATAATTTTTTGTTCAAGCTCTTCAAGCTCATCATTTGTATTTGATGTACTTGTCATAATTATATTTTTCAAAAGTTAAAGTTTGGTTATAGTTTAAATGACGTTTATAAAGTATATCATAGAATACGTGATATTTTATGACAGGAAAATGGTGCACCCATCATTGAACTATTTACTTCGTATTTTTATTATATTGATAAATAATTTATATTTAAACTTTTTATATTAAAAATACAAGAAAATCGTAGGAAATTAAATTCTTAATAAGTTTTATTAAGATATTATCTCATAATTATCTTAATTTTAAAGATATTACATTAAAACCGATTTGATTAGTTTGAAGGGTTGTTCGCAGATAGCGCTAGCTATCTCATTTGGGAATTTTGAAAACAGTCCTATCTCCTAACATTAGAAACTTTTATATTGTTAATAATTACAAATTCGGAATTTAACATGCGACTTTTTACATTAAAATTATTAATTATAATTAAATATAAGTATTATATATAAATTTCAAGCCAAATAATTCTTTCTGTGTAATTTATTTCATATATTAATGAGCGCAAAAAAATTCGCTGATTTTTCTAACATATAACTTATTTACTTTTAAAAACAAATAAAAGAAGGAATTTTTCTGAAACTTTATTAATAAATAGGCTAGAGGATGTATGTAGGGTTTTGTTAGTTTAATTTTAATTTTTTGTACTGTTTTTTTCCTTGTTTCTGTTTTTGTATTGTTATATATTGTTTGTTGATTTTATTTTGTAATCTAATATGTAAGCTTCGTGCTTTTATCAATAAATTTATTATTATTATCTTTAATATTATTATTATTATCTTTAATATTATTATTACTCACGTACCAAAAAATAATTCCTCAAAGCTATAGTTGCATATTTCGAGTATTTAAGGTTTTTGCAAATATCTCGGGAAATAATCGCGCTATTAACCTGAAACTTGAAATATGCACGGTACATAATGTTCCTATTCATTTTTTACCCTAAATATAATATGTCAAAATTGGCCCTTTATACCAATAATAGTTAAACTATAGTTTAATAAAATAAACATTTCTAATAGACATGTAATGATAGGTGCTTATACTATTCTGTTGAATGTAATGGCGGAATAAAGCGACGGTATTATTATTCCTTTTATATGAATAAAATTCATTATAAATAGTATTGATTGATATTGAATTATTATTTAAATCGTTAGTTAAGGGTGTATTTTAAATGATAGTTATAAATTTATAGTCCTTGTAGCATTTTAATTTTATTGTTATGACGTGTGATTGAAATGGAGTAGCGTCGGTAGCGTTTTTCTGTGATTTTCATATAGACAATCAATATAATAATTAGGTAAATCATTGTTAATTTATTAATTGCAAATAAAATTTATTATTTATTTACATCAAAATGTATTTAAAGGTTTATTTTATTTAAAAAAGTATATGTAGTTAATAAACAATAATTGAATCAAGTTTCTATAGTTTGATACAGAGAATATTATGAAATGTTTTCATGAATTTCTGCTGAAATATCTTACTGAAGTCTATACTGGAAATGAATTAAAAGCTGTTTTAAATTTAAGAGTTCCACAGATACAGAAATCTAAGAAGAATTAAACTGATTATTACTGGTAAGTCTATTTATGATTAATATTTTCATTCTCAAATTGTTAGAAACAGTAAGTTAATGCATCAGCGTATTTTATG
>NEEE01003205.1:10806-29303 GCA_002278615.1 Pogonus chalceus
ATATTATAATTATGAAAAAAAAATATTTTTATAAAAAAAATGGTATATTTTGAAACAAAATCGAATCAGTTAAAAAATAATAATTGTACAAAACTAAGGCTTTATTTCAGAAATGGAAGATTAGAACTAATGAAATAATTTTTCAAAATTCTTCACTTTGAACGGTATTTCAACATTTAAAAAATATGTGATCCAATTGTCGTAATAACCGATATCGTTTTAACCGATACTAAGAAAATTTTGTTTAGTTTGGTATTTATTGATATGAATTTGGATCGTATTATAATTTTAGAAAAATGATAATAACAAATACATAATTATATAATTTATGGATAAATATTTACGACTATCCATATAAGGAAAATTATAAGAAAATTAATGAAACGACTTTTATTTTCATTAAGCATAATATGCATAATACAAATAAATGTTACCTCAAATAGTGTCATGGATTTTTCATCACAATTTCAATTACCCGCATTTATTACAAATCAGTAATCCATGGAAAAGTCATCATACCATACAAGGATATTTTAATATGTGCATCTGCTATGTTTTGCAATAATACTGCAAGTTGAATCTTACTTTAAATAGATTACAAACAATTCATTAATCGAGATCCAAGAATATGATAAAATTTGTGTGGAATTATTTCTTTATATAATAACTAAGTGTTGTCGTGTGAAACAATGAGATATTCATTGTTTTCATATGTGTTGAATGAATTTTTTTTGAATCTATTATGATAGATTTGCGTAATAAACTATGTTTTTTTAAATAATTCCTTAAATTAATTCTTTTAATTAGAAGTTAATGAATGAAATACAATGTAGGCGTGACCTGCTTCTTATTTATAAATATTTAACGAATCATTTGGTTTTTGGGAAAAAATTCAATTATTTTTACTAATGTTTGTTGATTTATATGTGAAAATTTTTATTTTGAAATAAAACTAATTGTAATAATTTGAAATTTATAATTTTATATTACTTTTGCTTCATGTTTATTTATATTTAGGAAAGTATTTTACTTTTGTGTGAAATTATAAAATAAAATAGTTTCTCTACAGATATTTACGAATAATTTAAATATTATTATAACCTTACATTTTTGATACAATCTTTGTTGTGTTATCAACTTAATTCTAGTTTTTGCTTAAATTTTTTATTATAAACTGAAATCTTATATATTACTTTCGATTTTAAATTTATTAAGTATAAAGAAAGTGAAATAAACTTCGTACATTAATTTTTTTTAATAAAACAAAAAAATGTAAATATTTTTGTGCATATGTTTTTCGTTTCCGAGGTAATACTTCAATTAACAAAATAAACCACATTATTCATATTATTTGACTATAAACGAAAGTGTTAAAATATTAAATAAAGAAATTATTTAATTTTTTTTTAAATATTTTAAATTGAATTTTACATACAAACAATAATTGTTTAGATTTTTGAAAAGATTAAAATGCAATGATGCGGAAATTTTTTATAACAATATGATTAAATTAGTTTTTTTTNTCTAAGCTAAGTTGTAAAAGTGTTACACTATCTAAATGTTAGGAATCTCATATAAAAAATTATAACTTGCACTATTTGCTTATTTTTTATTTAATTTAAGGATAACTTAATATATAATTATCTTATAAAACACGGAAGTATACTTTTTTTTTCTTATGTATATGAAACAATGCTTTCTTTTAATTATAATTTTATGGTATTTTTTTCATATTTGTAAAATGCATTAGTTATTATCTAACACAATTAACTTTTATTGTATTTTAAACAATAATTTTTTAAATTATTTGATAGTTTTGAAAGATAAATATTTATATAAGAAATAAAAAATAGAATTATTTTATAATTACATTAAATTATATGCAAGTAGTTTTCCTTTCAAACCAAAATAAATTGTTTTATTCTTGGTATTATACTTAGCGATTTAATGAATATCTTACAAACGTGAAAACTATATATAATGTTAAAAACTAAAGTCGAAACTCGCTTATTAGTTTAAGTACAATATAACAGTTAAATATTTTTATTTAATCTAATTTAACAGTATCTCATTTCACTTAATTATCAATCTAAGTGTATAATTTAATTTGCATGATAATTTTAAAGCGATATTATAAATAATTATTTAACATAGTTAAACATTTTTGTATATTTAACTGGTTTATGACCGGAAAGTGAGGAACTACGGAAATAAAATTATCAAGGTCATTTTATAATTAATATTATATATTGCAAAGTTATAGTTTTTAAGTTTCATATATAAATGTTTTTAAGTTGTTCCAAAAAATATTGCTCAATATTTTTATTATTTGTAACAGAAAGTGTGTATGCAAGGTTAACTTAAATTATTATTATTTTCGTAAAAAATATTTCTGTATAATTGACAAATATTCATTTACATTTGTTTGTGTATTTCTTAATTTTAAGTTTATAATGGAACATTTATTTTTGCCGTTACACTAGTTGCTTTTTATATTTTTTGCAGTATTTTATTACTATATAATGTAAAAAATATATTTTATTTTTGAATCATAAACATCTCTAGCAATAATTAAGTTTAAACGATATCAATAAAGCTTAAACTCACAATCAGATTAGCTTTGCGATTGCTTGATGTTCCTTAAAGAAATTATTTGAACAACCAAGAATTTTTGGTAGAAGTGGAACAATAAAAACGTGAATTAAAGAAAATAGAAGTAAGAGGCGTTAAAATTATTCAAATTATATTTAGAAAAGTATTTTTTCTTTATAAATTTAACTAATTAATTAAAAACTAATATCAATAACAATAAGAATTAAAGAAAATAAAAGAAACAGAATCTAAAGTAGTTTATATAAATCTGCTGGTGCCTAAAATATGTCACCTAACTAAATTTATACATTTACAATAGAAATTTTGAAATTTAAATGATACGTGGAGCTTGGGAAATATGTAAACATTCTAATAATTCCAACAGAGACAATAAAATGAAAATACTATTTCCAGAAATATAAGGAGAGCAAAAATAATTTCCGGAAAAAAGTTTCATATTTTCGATGGGGCCATCTAGTGCTATCCAATTTTGTCCGGCCTCATTTAATCCTAATAATTTATAGTTTTTTTTTTTTAATTTTCTGAGATTTGTAGCCCTTAATCTCAAACTGTTTAAGAGATGATATTTTTTTTTGACCAATTGGCTGTAATTTTGCGAAAAGTTAAGCATTTTTTTGTCTTAAATTTTTTAGTAAAATAATTTCTATATTATTTCGGAAAAGTATTTTCAAACCCTCGGGGCCATTTAGAGCTGTCCAATTTTGTCCATCATAATTTAATCTTTGTTATTTATAGTTTTCAAAATTTCTAAGATTTTTAGCCCTTAATCTTAAATCTGTTTAAGAGATTATTAGATATTTTTTGATAAATTGACTGTAACTTCGGGAAAAGTTAAGCATTTTTAAATTTATTTAATTTCTATGTTATAACGGGAAATAATTTTTAAACCAATTAAATAATATATTTATTAAAATAGGGGCATATATAATATTTTAAATTAGAAAATTAGATAAAAATGGTTATTTTACAGTTGTTTATAGAACAGATTCAATTAAAATAATATTATAAATTAAATCAATGTTGTGACAATTACAGAAAGCGATACTATATTTTAAAATTCATTTATCAAATAAAACTCAATTATAATAATGTGATACTTTTTAACATTTATAAAAAATTCATATAATTATATCGAAGTGACGATTTTAATTTGTATATTTTGTTCGCCTTTCACTGGTTAACTATAATTTTTTGTAGAAGCGAAAGATAACAAGATTCAAAATGAAATAATAAGCATTTTAAAGTTTTGAATAAATAACGAAATCGCAATAAAATTATATAGTTTTTATCATCGCATATGAAAGAAAATTTAAAGAAATGAGGAAGTGTAGTGCCAATTACATAAATCTTTTTAGTTTAAAGAAGAAACCACTAGCTTTCAAATGGACATTAGATACGCATCAAATACTATTTGTGTATTAAAGTTAAACTTCTTTCTTTAATTATATGAAAAAATGTTGAATTGCAAATGTTAAGTAATTTTGCAAATTTTTTCTTTATAATTTCAATTTTATCAAATATTATTTGAATAACAATTATAGTTTAATATAAAAATGAATATTTAACTTGTGCACGTAGCTTGTAATTGAAAACAAGATATATAATCTTGTATTGTATTTCGTCAACTTAGCGAAAAAGTCTGTATAAAAATAATATTAATAAATAACTTCCTTTTATAAATAATTACCATACGGTTATAATTATTCATATTTGTTAAGAATTCTATTTGCATACAATATTAAGAGATGTAATTAAAACTTATATATAAATTAAATCAAAAGATTTAATTATCTGCTTTTTTTTGCTTTGATACTGTAATAGATTTGTGAAATATTTTTTTGTTTAGAAAATTAAATACTCTAAATAAAATTTGTGTAACAAATAAAATATTTATTTTTTATAGCTAAAATATGCATTATAATTTTTAAATTAGGTTTTATTAGTACCTAAATAATAAATTTAAAAAAATAAATGTTTTTAAATTTATAAATGTGTTTTATTATTAAAAATTTGTATTTTACTAAATCTGAATGCTAAAATGTATAAGTATTTTTTATTAATTTATTTTTTATTTACTTGATAACTTACTATTTTGTAGATTAATAGATAAATTAATATCTGAAGTTTTTTTTAATTAATATTAAGAAACTTATTTATTTGAAGAAATAATATAAATATAAAATGCGTTTAATTTATTCCATTAAGTCTTATGTTGCATAATATTCTATCGAAAATATCCTTTAATACTTAAATGATACGTGAAGCTATCAGAATATATACAAGTGCCCCAAAAGGGTCGGGATATTTCTGAACTTTAAAAACCTCTCGAACATTTCAATCGCAAAATTTAATAGTTAAAGATGGTCTGTTGGTTTTAATTCTTGAACAAGTTGAATTTTGTAAGGTTTAAGATGCAAAATCTTTTAAGGTTTAATTCTTGACCCGTTTGGGACGCTCTATACATTCTTATAATTTCGAACAAGATAAAAGAACATTTGTTAAAGTAACTAATTAATCAAAAATTTATTTATTGATAAAAATTTTAAGTCAAATAGATTTGATTAACGTTTTTTAAACATTATCAGTTTACTTAATAATTAATAGAATTTATTCTAAATGTATTCATTAATAAAAAGAAATTATACCTATATAATTAACTACTCAAGAATTAACTACATTTAAGAATAAAATTTGTTTAAGATGTATTTGTAGAAGTATTCAACAAAAACAATGAATTTCAAATAACGATTATTTACAGACGTTAATAATATATTTTTTAGTCAACTGTTTTATTTTTTACTATTTATATTATATTATCTGATAAAACATAGAAAATAATCTTAACGAAGTATCAACAAGTATCAAAATGATAATTATTAAAATTTATATCTTCAGACTTGAAGCAATTGCAAATGCAAAACAATAATTTCTAATAGCTGTCTAACAATAGATAAACACTTTTTGTTTTTTTTTTTCCAGAAATACAATGAACCCTGTTAATTCATATGTAATGAACCATCAGCAATACGTCAATAATATAATACAAAATTATTAATCACTAAAAATAAACTATTAGAACATATGTTTAATTTTCTTTGAATCAATAAGGAAGTGGCATATAACATATTTAATGAAGCGTATCTACCACTTTATTAACACTCGTACTCGAATATCAGTTTATTCAATCATTAATCTATTGTAATTTTTATCTGTTGCAGGTAACACTTTGTCTTCTATTAAATCCTGCATATTCGTCACCAATTATGGTCAAATTTGGTACGAAAGAAGGACCAATTGTACCAGCTCCACCAAGAACAACAACCGTGCGTCCTACAAATAATTATCCGACAAATCCAGCACCAGTTTACGAAAGCCAAGACGATGTACCAAATCCTAACGTTTATAAACCATTAGTGCCGCATCAATATCGTAAACAAATTTACAAATATAAACCAAATCCTAACCTAATTTTGGGAACACCAATCGATCAGAAATACACTCCTGGATTAAGCAAATATAACGGTTATCAAAAACCTCAAAAAGCAATTGGTTACGAATTCAGAGGGCCACAAACTTTCGGTTATCAAGAATACGAAAAAGATTACTACAAGCAACAACATTATAAACAACAAAAACAAGAAGAAGAACAAGGTAAATATGACAACTCTATTAAAGATCAAGATAGCTCATCTACAAGAAGTGTACCACAAATTGGAATAATTTATTCATCTGGGGTAAGATACTACGTTCCACAAATAGTTTACTACAATGATGATATTGATAATTCAGTTTACGAAGCAAATGATTTGAAATATTATTATCATAATCAAAATAAGAATAATAATTATTAAAACTTGTGCGATATTCGTTAATTAACGTGATATTATGCTCTAGATTTTTGTTCTAGATATTATAAATTAAAATTTTCATGACTGCTTAAAGCTTCTTGTTATTTTTACACTTTCACCTGCATTCGATTTGAGATTTTAGGGTACTTATGTACTACGTTATAAGCGTAGTACAATAATTGTAGCCTAAATATTGTTGTATCTAACTATGCTCTAAATTCGACGAAAATACTTGAAATACATCGATTAGAGCTAATAGTTGAAATTTCGCACTTATTTCTTAAAATCTAAATACTAATCTTTTTAATCGAATGCAGTTTTTATTCTCAATTCAAGGACTTGTTTGTTATTAAGAGAATGCAATAAAAATCATTCTTTTATTTATTTGTAATAAATCAGTGCCAATAGCATCGTTTATACATGTAAAATATATATAATTATTTAGATTACTAGATCGTTTTTCTTCTTTATTTACCTTAAAAGAAATAATTAATATGTTAATAAGCCTCATTTTGTTTTATTTAATATTAGATATTCTAAGATATATACGTTAATTTTTATTTTATTACGATGATAAGTAACTATATGTTTTTTTGCGTTTCTTGTTATTGAAAGAATTTTCAGAAGAATTTAAAATATTTAATTTACTGTTCGACAAATTTTTTTTATATAAAATGTAAAGCACTTCAAGAAATTAATTATTGGTAGGATAAAATGTTATTTATTTACAAATATTGTCATTGTTTGAAAATAATAAGGTTAGTTTTTCTATTTTATCCAAAGTAAAGATTTATTTTCTGTATTAACGATTAAGTATTCAACTTAAAACTTTTTCTTATTTTAATAAGATATAAAATCCGTCAATATTTACAATAGGACAATTTATAGAAATTAAAATCTTACTCAACTTCTAAATTAAAACTTTCATTCAATTATTTATTAAAGAAATTAACAGTAAATATATTTTTATATTTAATCTTCGTTCGACAGATTACAAGTAGAAGTGTTGTATTAAAAATCATGATTAAACATCAAATAGAATAAATTATAGGGTATATATCTATTTATAAAGTGAATGTCTATATATAGATATTACATATATACACGTTCCGTGCTATATGGTACATCTAAATGATTGCGATATTCTCTTAATGATAATGTAATTATATATTGAACTATAATTGTAAGGAAAAATTCTATAAAAATTTTCTTTAATAATTAATAATAAACCTATGAAGCTAAAAGCAGTCATGCAGTCAATATTTTAAGCATTTAGTTTGTTTTTGCATTTACACTATAACAGAACTGTATTTCCGATATATTTGCAATGCATTATTTTTATATAAAGCGAATTATTCTATAATTATATTTTCACATTATTTTCTTGTGTAATCGATACTTTTTTAGCTTACAATTCAATATGTTTATGCAGGAAATTGCATCCCAGTTTTTATATCTTTTATATTAGATTTTAAAGTAATTTATATTTTGTAATATGTGTGAATAATATATTGATTACCGTTTTCCTTTTATCTTATATTGTAATACAATAGGTATATTTCATTTGTTTTTATGTGAATAAAACAAATGATAATTTAGATGACTAGATTTATTATATTTGAAAGCTTCTCATTTTTTAAATAATTCTAAAGCACATGGAGTCATATTAAGAATAATTAAATAAAACTACTTAATATATTTTAAGGATTGCAAATTGATTCTTCAATTATAGTTGTCGCCACAAAGAAACGTAATTACATAATACTAAGCAGTTCTTTTACTTCGACATACGTTACGATATTTTTTATTTTTATTTTTATTTTTAACGCTTAGTTGACATACTCCTCAATAAATTATTTATGCAATGTTAGCTATTTCTTTACAAAGCGTTCGTATATATAGCAAAAATGACTTTTTTTTTTTTGCATATATAAAACATTCTAGATCGTGGAGCGGTACCATGTAAACGTACAATGATTTCACAATTCCATTGCTTCGTGTCGACGACTAATTTATAGATAGAAAAATTTTATATTGAAAAAGTGTAATCAGTATATTAACGCAAAACAAATTTAAAATATATAATTATTAAAATTTTATTTCAAATAAATATATTTTCTATTTTTATTATTATTTTGAAAGTTTATGTTCTGTTTAATTTAATATTTGTGTCTTAATTTTACACAAAAATTTTATTAAATTCAAAAAGAAGAAATAAAATACTAAAATATGTCAAATATAGTTTTTAATCAATAATATCACTTAGATTGCGTATATTCTTGTGTGAAAATACTAAAAAAATATTTATTTAAAATAAATTAAAATGAAATACAGTTCTGTGCATTGTATATGCCTGAAATCCTCAACAATTCTTTAGCACTAAAATGACAATATATGTAGTATATTAATATGTACGCGCTGTTTTGTGCATATGAGTAACAACATAGCGATTTCTTTTTTAAAAACACACAAGTTAGTTACGCAAGGTGTATTAAATGTTACTTGAATCGCTGGCCAAGACGAGCCATATGATAATTTAGTCACGAAAAGCGATTCTCAATTTCACCGCTTCAATTTGTAGCTCTGTTACTTGTTATAGGTTATATGTCATAAAGATGGATCGTTCATTTTAATGTATCTATATCAGCTTGTATTATGCATTTCGAATATTGCACACAGTTTCATCACACTTAATTTATATAAAAAAAATAATACTCTAACTTGTTTTAAATACAACATTTTCTTAAAATATATATTTACACTTTACAGTTAAACAAAAGAAACTGGTAATTATATTATTCAATTGAATTTCCTTATCTTTAGTTATGCCTTGCGGTTAAAAAGTAATTGTAAAAATGCAAGAGAAAATTGCGATTTTCTTAGATCTTACACATGAGAAATTCAGTTTGAATAAAAAAATATGCACGTATTTAGATATATAATTTACTTGGAATTAATATATTTAATCCGAAATAGAAATCGCTGATATTGAGAACATAAAAAATGGCCCGTCTTTATTTTAATTATCACGCTATAATAATGTAAAACAATCGTTAATTACTGAAGAATAAAACCGTTTGGGCAAAACAATAGAACAATGTCAAAAAAGGAAATTAAAACTTTTGATTTATTTGTTGTCCAATTATTTTTTTAAAAACGCTATTAAAATGACAAATATTTTAATATTACTAAAGTTTTATTATATATTATTTTTTCTTCAAAATTATTGTACTTAATTTTAAGAATATCGTTAATTTCCTAATTAGTTTTTAGCAAACAAACAAAAAATGTTTTATTTATTACCTACAGGGTATATTATAATTTCAATGTTTACTATTTTATGCCATTTTAATTTTATATATAGTCAAATATTTTATAAATCAAATTTCAGAACAATTTTTAAATTAAAATGCAAAATATATTTCAAAGACAGCCATGAAACAAATTTAAAGCAATTGTTTATATTTTGTTTATGTAGTAAACACACTTTCTGTTAAATATTAAATATAAATTACATAATGAAGCCTTTTTGAAACATAAAAATATTTAGAAATTTGCATTCACTTGCATGTGAATATTTTAACAAACCGTAGCAAAAATTATTTGTGGATGAGAAACATATAAACACGATGAATTATAATTATTTACCTAATATTAATTACAAGTTGTACTGTCGGTAACACATGTGAAATTGTTTATGCAAATGTAAAAGAAATATAATAATTTAAAATAAATAATAAATAATCAAGTATATATAATTTTACTTGTCATATATTTTATTATTTAAAGATATATTATTTTATGTTCATGACATATTGATTTTTCCTTGAAATAAATATAAAATAATGAACTATTATTTACATATTTAAAAATTGTTCTGAATTGCGATATTAACATTAAAAAATAAACTTTTTATGCAATTTATGTATAGTTTTCAAAAAGATTTATATTTTCTATTGTAAATAAGTTAGATAAGTAATGTATATATTTGTATATACATAAAATTTTAATAAATATTTTCTGTATGATATAATTCCTTTTTGTTTATTTCCCTCTACCAAAATATCCTTCTATATATTAAAATTATTTTATTTTAAAATCCTTCTAAAAATATATGTACATTCATTTTTTTTTTATATTTAAATATTTGAGTATTAAGAGCGCAAAGTGGGACATTGTCGATTGAGAGGTTGTTGCTGCGCAACTTAGGAGCGCGGCATTCTCTCGAAATCGACAATGTTCATTGCGCTCGAAACACACACACACAAGATTTTTTCTATAGTCGCCAGTCGCCACAGTGGAGTCATCCACTATAACAAAAAATAATAAATTTTACATAGCAGAACATTTTGTTAGGTTATGAAATGTACCGACAAAGCAATCATTTGTCAGATTGACTTGTGAAGGTAATAAACGTGTAGGTAACGTTAGCGAGCGACAAAGTAACATTTTGCGTTGACAAAAGAGAGCACAAATACCTACTTTGTATAGCGACTGTAGAAAAAATAAATTTACTTTATAGATAAAATTTCTATTTATGTATTATCAAAATAATTATAAATTTGAAAAATATTTTATCTAGATTGTTTTTACTGTTGAAAACAAATTATAACATATAATGATCAAAACAAAACAATTACGCGTGTTTTGTTTCATTTTTTTTTCCATAGCCAACTTTTTCGTATGAGTAACTTAATATAAAACAAACAATTATATTTATAAATAAATAATTAATATATTTTTGATATGAAATCCGGAATATATAATTTGATTTAACATTAAAATACTTGTAACAACACGTCTCATCATTCATAAATATCACGAATATTAAACAATAGAATTTCATGCTCTTTTCATAGGTCATTTTGATATCATCTTCGAAGAACAATTGAAGGAACTAATTTTCTAAATAAAAGATTTATAATCCTATTAAAATTTAACTATGGAAATGTCTGTAAAATGTCAACACATATTAAAATTTGTGTGTTTTATAATTATATTCCGTTTATTATATAAGAAGAATATAAATTTAACATATATTTTACTGGAAGTTTTTATAAATAAATTTAAAATATTTTAGGTTATAGAAGTATTTTGCAATAATTTAATTGTTGTTATATCACCAATATATCATATGTTTTATTTGAAACAAAGATGTAGTTTATCAAGACAACATCGAAAATGTAAAGTATAAATAAGATTTTGTCGGCGCCGATAATTACAGAGACATATATTGTTATGTAATAATGATATATACATATGCTCGGTCATCTTAACACATTCCGTTCAGTCGATGTAAGACTACATGACATACTCTGTATTCGACATTAATAAATTCATTTCTATGTGTATGCTACTACATGTTGTCTTACTTACTTGTTTGTGTTTAACTTCCGTCGTAAATACACAGTCTTTAATTTTAAAATAAATTTGAACATATTTTATTCATTAATACGTGCTACTAGAAACTTAAACGTTGGATTATAAATTATAGGAAATATGGAAATAATAAAGTTAGTAATGTATTCGATAGTTACATCACTAACTATATAATATTAATATTTATAAAAGTTTGATATATAATATACTTTACTGTATGTATTATTTATTCAATAATGCAATAACGACTGTTCCCAATTAGATTTTTTTAAATTTAAAATAATTTCGATGTGTAAGTTGATGCTATTAGTTGGTAATTTTATTTATTTCATTTTATTTCTTTATTTATTGACAGTTTATATTTATTTACTATCGCTATTATATAATAAGCATCGAGAACCATTCTGGATAAATGTTGAAAGGAGGTGGTTGAAAAAAGTAAAACACTAATTTCTTCTTTCTTTCGAGCCTTAGGAACTCGTGATTCTTTATTTGAATTTGCTTTCTTGGAAGCAAGAAATAGTAGAGTAATATCACTTTATTCAAGTGTAAAAATGATATTAGTATTGTGAAGTTATCACGTTGAATATTAAAATGTATCTATTTCGAAGTATTTTAGATAACTACTTGGGGTGCAGAATGTAACGCACCCCACTCCACGAATTACCCCCTCCAGATGGGGGTGGATTCATCTTCCCTTAAGTGGGAACTCAACCACATTCAATGAAATCACTTTAATCTTTATCGGCAATGTGTAAAATTGATTTTCCTATCGTAGAGCATAATATTTTTTTTGATTTTTTAATAACAAATTTAAAGCATTTT
This sequence comes from Pogonus chalceus, assembly GCA_002278615.1. NCBI lineage: Eukaryota > Metazoa > Arthropoda > Insecta > Coleoptera > Carabidae > Pogonus > Pogonus chalceus. The sequence goes on from NEEE01003205.1 coordinate 23,472, forward strand.
TTTTTCTCACGAAAACAAAATGTTTATTTCAAACTATCAACATTTTTGGAAATTTTTGTATTTTCAAGACATTCTATGCTTCACAATAGCTAATCAAATATAGTTTCAAGAAATCTAAACGATTTTTTTCTACCTTATTTAAGAACTGAGCGCGACTGGCATCCATGGATGTGCTTGTTTCTGGAGGTGTCTGACGCCGAAGGCTACCTAGGCTCTAAATATTAATGTTTTTACTTCGAAAAATTTTGTAATTTCTAATTAAAATACGTGCAACAATATAGTGAAAAACCCTAAATGATTCCATTGTTATTTAATACTTAAAAAATTCTGAATATCGCTGTTTTTTAAAGCTGTCAGGGTGGAGTACCTCCTTTAGAAGTACAGTTAAATAATTAGTTAAAAACTGAGGTTTTATTTAAAATATATAACTAGTTACAATTTTTTATCATATTAGGCTACAAAAAGAAGCTATGAAAAGTTGAATTCAGTTGCAACAATAAAAATATCGCCGCTATGAACTATATTTATAAAATTTTAAAAAAGTTTAACGTTATTTTAACTGATTTGTCGTAATAGACGATATAATTCAAAGAGAACACAAAATAAAGTAGAGGAAGACCACAAAAAACTTATAATAATTTACAAGAAATATTTAAAAAATATATAAAATCAGCTGGCAACAAGCAAAGAAAAAAGTAAGGAATAAAAAAGAATGGAAAGATACAATAAATAAACTAGAATAATAAAGAATATAAAACTAATCTCGACACCCAAAAGGGTATAAAGGGGTTTAAATAGATAATAATAATAATATGCAATACTTTAGTTATTTGGAAGAATGATTTATTCTAATTTATAAATAAGCATTTAATTTTAGTTTTATAGTTACTCCTAATGTATATAAATATTTTGCAAAGAATTATAATAACTTTATTAACGTAAATAGTATGATATTATGGTAAGTAACATTTCAATGTAGTCTATTCAAAATAGACGTAAAATTTCAAGAAAAGAAAATGATCCTTTCACATATAAATCACTATTATAATACCTATATAAGGCATTGAAAGGAAGGAAGAACTCTGTGTAGGAGTACATAACAAACAGGTAATATATTTTAAATGGTGTTACGTACCTTGAGTTCAATTGGCAGCTATGTTAATTTCAAAGATAAAATTTAAACGATCAATTAACCTCATCCGTTTCTAGTCAGTATCATCAGATAATTACGTGTTTGTTAATTATTCTTTATTTTGAATAAAAAGATTTAAAACACACTTTTATACAACATTGCCAAGGACGCATATTATAACAAAAATATTAAGATCATTAATCATAAAGACAATAGAGTTAATCTAGATTGAAATAAAAAATCTATTCATTTTTAACATTTTAGAAAAAATATTTTTAATTTCAATAAAATGTATTGTTTGTATTTTTGTAAGTAAGAATATTGTTGAAATAAATCCTTATTGTTAAATTAATATTAAGCTTATAAATACAAGATTTTACGTTTTGTATAATAAATGGCAGAAATTAAATTTTACAGGTTATATTTTAAACAAAATTCAAAATAAAAGTCTTAAAAATGATAATAATAATTAGGATTTTTTTAACTTATTGAAAAGATAATTAGTTTTAAGTTTGACTAGTAAATTTTAATCTTAGTACCATCTTTGTAAATTGAATAATACTTAAATATATCTGATTAGAAATTGTTGGTATGTACAAGGGTAAGAAACAACTGGTTGTATAGCTAAATTCAAAATTTAATGCAGGCTGTTGTTTCTGAATGAATGTGACTTAGACAGCTTGCTTCAAATTATGAACTCAACTGATTCAAGGTTTTTTTAATTGAAATTTAGAATGTGATATTATCAATTGAGTCTTAGCGAGCAAAAGATAGATTTAGAAAATAGTTTTTTTTCTATTTGTTCTTGATTGTTTTTAGTGTTACGTTGAAGTAGGCAGTTGTAGAAGTAATGTTTTGATCCATTTTCCTGCTAAGGACTCTTCTTATTATAATTATTTGTATAAATTCAAGTTACTATTGTCGTCGCCACGAAGCAATGTTATTATGTAATCATTTTACGTTTACATGATATTTTCCCGTGTATTTAGAAAAAGCCGTTGTTGCTATATTCACAAAAAAATTGTAAAGAAGTAACTAATGTAAAAAAACTTCCATACACTGCATAAATAATTTTTCGAATTAAGTTACGATGTACGTAGTAAGTCAACTAAGCGTTAAAAAGATGGTAACGTTTGTGAACGTAATCTTTTATGATGTAACTATATTGATTCGTGGCGACGACTATATTTGCTGAGTTTTTTTACTTTTTTGCATTTTAATTAATTATCAATGTATGAAATTAATTATTTTTAATTTAATTGGATACATAATAAATAAATAAAGGTAGTAAATATAGTTACATGTAAATAAATATTTTATACATATATGAATTCAAAGAATGCATTTACTTAGAAAGCATTGTATAAGCTTTATTGTTTTTAAGATTTATACCTTTAGATAGATTTGTAAATTTCATTTCTAATTTAAACAAACTCATCTAGCATGAACATGATATAAAATTCTGATTGTAATAGACGTTTAGAAATAAATATCTATTTATTGTAGGTATGGATATTAAATCAAGGGATGCAATACAGACATACAATGGAGAAAGTATTGTAGCTTATAGCGTTATAAACAATTATGCAGACAGCTGTTCTAATCTTTAGTACTTACTTATATATGATTTTTTGTTATTTATAACAAAATTAAATTTTTCGTTATATTATATTGTTATAAATGACTTTTAATTATAACTTATTATTTTAAATTGTAAATAAATATATTTTAATGAAAGTAAATATTGCTTCAGGAAAATTGTTCCGATTGTCACTTTTTATAAATATTATTTTATTATGTAGAATTATCGTTATTGTTGCAATTTTAACAAATTTTTACAAGTATATTCTGTTATAAGTATTGGTTTCACGAGCCTTAGGCACAGAATAGCCATTCCAAATATGTTGCAGACTATACTGTCTCTAATACTATAGATTTAGTTGAATTTAAATTAAAAAATTGACAGATTTTTTTTATTAATTTAAAAAAAGCTACTAAATGTTGCCTATTTGAAGTTATGCGTTATAAGATAATGTAGACTTCTTATTACCTTATTAAGCACAAGTGCATGAATTATACAAGAATTGGATTAACTCCGTAATAGTATTCAAGAAAAAATTAATAACATACTGATTATTTTATTTGATTATATATTTTCCGATTAAACAAAATGTTTGGTTATGTAAAGACATATCAAAGAGGTAATAAGTGTAATACTATTATTAAAAATTTCACCACATACCTATGTAATTGATGTAAATATTTGTGATACAAAAAAAACATTTAGATATTATTTAAAATAAATGAATAGTTTAAGAAGATCCTACGCTAATTACAAACATGCAGGGTCATCTTTCTAATAATTAAATGTACAATTACATAATAAATTAAATGCAAATACAAAGTGTAAAAAAATGAGTTCAAAGTCATCAAAGAATAAATATCTCGATCTTCAACTGTTATAGAAAATGAAAGGCATTCAACGCTAACAACGATCCAATTAATTCACTCTTCTATAAGCAAAGACACAGTCCAACGAGCACGATCTAGTCGCATCTCACTTTCAAATGAAATAATATGTTGTTATTATCTATTATAATTCGCACTATAATGATCTTTCTTTTTGCTCGATCACAGTAGGCGGTAATTATTAAAATCGCGGAAATGACTTTTTCATAGGTAACTGGATCAATCAAGACTTTGTTCAATGAAAGGAAATTTTATTGTATTATGACATATGTGTAACTATGTCAAAGAAATGAAATAAAATGTTACAAAATTTCTATGAAAGTATTTTTATAAATATTGAAGGGAATAATAAACATTTCATTAATTTCCACTGAAATTCAATCATAAATCAATGCATTTAACTGTTTTTTCAGTGAGTTATAATTTTACAGATTGTACAAGTGAGAAAATAAGTATATTTAGTGTAAACAAAGGAAGTAAACCTAAGAAAGTGTTAGATTTGTTATTTACAGATGTTTATTTTATCGCAAGGTAGAATTATGTTACGCAACTTTTAACAACGATTTACATTAATTACTAGAATCGTATAATTGTATTTCATTTACAAGCAGCTTTGCTACGGTTTTATGTATAATTATAAAATTAAATAATGTTATATTTGCTTCATATGTGCCCTTGAAGAAAATGACAACTCGTGCTCTTCGTTTAATATGTTTTTAAGGATTTTATATTTTTCTTAATAATGCCTTTAACATATATTTATAATATTTTTTATTTAAATTTGAGGTTAAGACCTTCATTTAATTATTTAAAAGAGTTAATGTGACATAATAATACAGTAGAAACTGTTTATAACGATGAAACGAAAAAAGTAAAAGCAGTCGTAATGACCGATGCTTCAATAACAATAAAAAATCGACTTCCCCAACAAAATTTAAAAAAAATTTGTTTTAATCGATTTGTCTCAGTTATAATTTATAGAATAATAAATAAAAAAGTAAGCTCTAGAGCGACAAAGTAGAAAAAACGCTCGCTGTCCAAATTTTTATAAAATGTTACTTGTTTAAATTCTTAATGGAAATGTTTAGTCAAAAATTAATACCACTGTCGTTACCTACACATTTATTACCTTCACAAGTCAATCTGACATATAATTGCTCTGTTAGTATATTACATAACCAAACAAAATATGCCCTGCTAAGGAGTATAGAAATAAAATAGGGCATTCATTTACAAAAACGAAATTAAAAATGCTTAGATTAGATTGAATAGCTCAGTAAGAATAGAAAATAACGACAAATGATTTTTTTAATTATTTTACAGTAAAGTTCGTTTAACTTATAAAAAAAAGGTATTAAAAAAACAATTGTGTTCAGTTTAACTACAATTGATATATAATATCAATATGATGTCATGGCGAAACTAATATTCCTATCTCACTCTGCACCACACTCTATAGTGAGCAAAGATAGCAATAGTGTGACGTTAGAGTAACACCAAAAACAAATTTCAAATATATCTTAAAGTTTGTGGCGACTGTAGAAAAAATCTTGTGTGTATTTCGAGCGCAAATGGACATTGTCGATTTCAAGAAAATGCCACGCTCCTAAGTCGCGCGGCAACAATCTCTCAATCGACAATGTCCCAATTTGCGCTCTTAATACACAAATAACTATATTTATTCAAATTAGTTAAGTCTATTAAATTGGTTCAACTTACATGATTCTGAGCTCGAAGTCTTGAAAAAATATGGTCCAGATGACATTAGTTCCTGAGTCACGAGCAGAAAAATATCCTGAAATAAAAATATAAAATAAATAGAAATATTTAAAAATTAATTTGCAATAATTCTCTGACTATCCAAAGTCAATTATGAAGGTTTATATAAAAATATAAACATATTTCAAATACAGTTCAAATAACATGTTTTATAATTACAAAACTTTATTTTTCTGCATCAAAAAGCGTAATTGAATTTAAAAATTTAATTAATTTTATTGTTAATTAAGACAATAAACATATCATGTTACTTATTTTGTTCTTCATGGTTACACATTTGTTACAATAAATTTAAACTGAATAAATATCACTTCAGAAATATTAATTAATTGAATAAAATATTTAAAAAATAACAAGTAGTTAATATTTCCTGTTTAGAACAAATATTTCTAAAATAATTAGAGCATTTATTGGAAAACAAGACAAAATTATTTAATAATTAACTTTTTTAT
>NEEE01003219.1:27131-48933 GCA_002278615.1 Pogonus chalceus
TATATAAATATCAGATGTATGTGAGTAGGAGCACATATTGTCTGTCCCTAACTGACCGCAATAGCGGAAATAAAACAAAAACATCGCATATGTCGAAGCCCGTTGTTAGTTATTAAATTTTCCCGGGAATATAGAAAACACGTTACATACACACCATATGACGTACAATTTTCAGTTACATTTTTTATTATTTATTTTCTTGTTGAATTGTAAACACTTTGCATTAAAAAACATGTTACCATTGAAACAAATGACTAACAGTCATATGATACATTATTTTCATTTTATTAATTACTTAATATGCATATTTTTAATAAATTATATTAAATATAACTAGCAAAGAAAGAACTTTGTAGTAATAAGTTAAAAAAGTATTTATTTTATAAAAATTGATAGAATAAACCATTTTTACGAAAAGTATTAAGACTATACATTTGTTATTTTGTCTAATTTTGAGATATTTAGTTTTTTGCGAATCTCTCTGGAAATAATACGAATATTTAACTGAAACTTGGGATATACATGTTTCATGATATTCCTAATCGATTTCCGCACTAAATAGTAAAAAATAGTACTATACATCAAGTATTTTTGTGAATTTTGGGGGTTTTAGATCTTTGCGATCATTTTGAGAAATAATGCAGCTATTAAGATTAAAATTTGGATATACATGTTTCTTAATATGCGCTATTGATTCCCGGACTAATCATATATTAAAAATTGACTAATTTTTGAAAGATAATCAGCTATTTTTACGAATTTAGAGAATTTTGGTTATTTTGCGAATATCTTGGAAAATAATATACATATTAAGCTGAAACTTGGTCCATACATATTTTATAATATTCCGAATAGATTCCTGCACTTAATATACTACAAATAGGCCATTTATACCAAAAATGGTAAGACTATAAATGAGCTATTTTTGCGAATTTGCAGAATTTTAGTTTTTTGTGAATATTTTAGAAAATAAGAGGGATATTAAGCCTGAAACTTGGAATATGCACATTTCATAATATTTCTAATCGATTCTCACGCTAAACATAATGTTGAAATTTGGCTATTTTTGCCAAAACTAGTAAGACAATAGCTATTGGTCCGAATGCTAAGTTTTAATTTTTTTGCGAATATCTTGAGAAATAAGACAGGTATCAATTATTCTTTGAGTAATTATAATCGGTTACAAATAGTAAGACTTTAGTTATCAGTTAGAAAAAAATGAATGCAAAATTTGATATTGTTTGTACAGTTCGCATTGAAATGCATACAATTTTTGAAAATAAGTGAAATATGTGTTATAACATGCTATATAAGGGTTGATTTGACTTAGCGTCGATATTTTGTTGAAGTTAAGGGCATTATACTTATAATGGAAATATATGTCATAGGAATATATTCGTATCCCTTGTTCGTACTACATCACCTTTACCGTGGATATACAAGTATACGACCCACCTGTCCAGGTAAAATGTAGTGGCAATAGCGGCGGCGCCGTTAAACGCACGCGCCGCTGTTCGCGTGTGGCGGCGGGCCGGCGCGCCACTTGCGGCCACCGCGCAATCAATATCTGCCGCAACAGCGACCGGCAGCACACACCACGTCGAACCGGTCGCTTGGTGGTAGATTTTAGTCCGTGGCGCGCCCCCGGTTTTATAATCTCGAAAAATATATCATTTTCATTTGTTTCTGTGTAAACACCGTCCATTTATGGTTACTATTACTTGTTTATGTGGGCCTGTTTTACTACTTTTGTTACACATTGAGCCTAGTGTATATCTCTTGAGGTTATTTTCTAGGGATTCTATTTATAGATTTACATTGTTTAATATTTTAACTTCTTATATTCAGCGTCAAATAAATACAAATAATTCTATATTAACTATTATTTATTAATCCAAAATATATACAAAAATAAATTTATTTATTTTATTTATCTAAATAAATTTCTATTAAAATAAAAACAGTTGTAGTATTTTATTAAAAATAAAAACGAATTGACGACTACCTAAGAATTTTGGAACAACGAAAAGTTGTATGACCGGTAAACAAAATCCTAATAACCCTTAGTTCAGTTTTGCCTTCAGGTTATTTACCTCTAGGTACATTTGTTAAGAAAAACGGAGAATAGGAGAATAGAATTATGTATCAAAAGTAAAATTGAATGAAATAGTGAAACCGGTTATTAAAAACTGTTATGTATATATTTTTTGTAAAGCAAGATAAATATTCCCTAGTGAATTTGGTCGTGCAGTGGTAATTGTCTAATGCGTGTTTGTTCGTGGACAAATATAAAAGTAGGTGGATTGTGTAGCTTGAAACTGTTCTGGGTAAATATTGTTTGACCTAATTTCTAAATAAATACCTACCACCATTATGGAATTGCCGTTAATTAAAAGTAAATTAATCTATGTTTTTTTTTATTATTTATGATGAACATTTGTCTTTCATTTTAAATTTATAAGTTTTTCTTTGTTCTATAAATAAAATCTTTCTCTTTTAAATAAATATATTTGTGTAAAAAAAATAATAAATAAATTTTCTTTACAGAAAACTGGGGCTCGTATAAAAATCTTTTCAAATTGTGCACCACAAAGTACAGATCGTATTATTCAAATTGTTGGAAAACCAAATAAGTGCATTGATTCTATTCGTGAAATCATCACATTAATCAAAACTGTAAGTTTTTTTATTAATATTAATAATTATTTTTCTGATTATAAAAAAATATTTATTTTTTTTAAAGAACCCAATCAAAGGACCTGTAAACCCTTACGATCCGCATAATTACGATGATTACTATGCCGAAGAATATGGTGGCTATGGAAGTAGCGGAAACGACCGACGTGGAGGTGGTGGACCACGTGGGGGCGGCGGAGGCCGAGGTGACAGAGACGGGGGTCGTTTCAACAATCGCGGAGGCCCACCTCCTCGCGGTGGACCGATGGGGTAAATTAAATATTTTTTTAATAAATTATTTTTATATATCTACATGGAACTTTTTATTATTATAGTGGACAAATGGGTGGCCCGCCACCTCCGAGAGGCGGCTACGGTGGCCCACCGCCGCGTAACAACATGGGCGGCCCTTACGACCGCAATGATGGATGGGGAGGACCGATGAATGGGGGTGGAAATATGATGAATCAACCACCTCCCAATATGATGCCTCCAAGCAATATGGGTGGTAGTATGAATCAAGGACCTCCAATGGGCGGTATGGGCCCAGGACCGCAAGGCGGCGGAAGTATGAATAGTGGGAATATGGGCGGCGGTGGCGGTATGAATGGACCACCAGGAAAAACTTCCACACAAGTCACAATTCCCAAAGATGTAAGCACTTGAATTCATAAATTTAAACTTAAAAAATTTTATTTTTTTATTTATTTATAGTTGGCTGGCGCCATAATTGGTAAAGGTGGCGGAAGAATCAGAAAAATTCGTGCAGATTCCGGTGCAGGCATAACCATTGATGAACCTTTACCGGGTTCAAACGATAGAATAATAACCATAACCGGTCTTCCCAACCAAATACAAATGGCACAATATTTGTTACAACAGAGGTAAGCGCAACTAAACTTTTGTATGTCTGTACGCTTCTTAATTTCATTTTATCTTTATTTTTTATAAGTTAAAATGAGAAAACTTACATTCTAAATTACAAAATAAAATAAAGTTTTCTCATTTGACTTAATCATTTACTAAAACTATTCAATAATAACATACAGGTATCATAATCTCTGAAACATGCTATTGGTGAAAAGGCTTTGTCATTTTTATCTGTAACTCGTGTTTGTGTGAAAGAAGAAACTAACCTAACAATGTTTGGAGTGCACTAACTAGACGCGCGGCATGCATTGTGTGGAAGACTAGTGATTTTGTTGTTCTTTATTTGAGTAACAAGGAATCACTAATCCTCCCACAGCGCTGTCTTAATCTGCTGGGATCATCGCTTCGCTCTCATAACATGCTTTACAAATGGTAATGAACAACTATTTATTATCAAAACATTTTTCCTAACCAAAAAAAAAATGCTTTATTTAAGGAATGATTGCTCTATATAACATTCTTATATGTAAATTTTTTTTTAATATTTCATTGAAATGTTAGATGTATATAATAAATAAAGTTGAATTAATGTAGATATTTTCTGTTACAGTGTCCATGATAATAATGATCGTAATAACTACTAAAGGGCCTAAATCTTCATTGTGACACACATAATCATATATTAGACGTATTTTTATGTTCAATTATATTATGTTAGAGAACATCAAAATTTTAAATATTCAATCAAGATTATTTTTCTTCTAGAAATATGCTATTAAAGTAGCACATTCCACAACAGTTTATTATATTTATATACAATTTTGAATTATACACGCATGTTTATATCTACCTGATTAATTATTTAAATGATTAATATATTTTAAATGAAACTTGAAAATAATTTAGATGTAGTTTTTAATCATATTCATATTTTTCTCTCAATTTTATAATATTCAACATTATACATTGGACTAAATATATTGGGTCCATTTTGTTGTCTCGGAGTATGGCCTTCGCAAGCGCTCTGAATAGCATTTTAGTTTAATTTTTATACGCAAATGATTAAATAATTTTGAATGAAATAAGTATAAGTATATATGTAATGGAATATTTAACTTGTTAAAATCAGGGAACATGTAATTCAGTACAAAGTTACATCTTTTTTATTGTTCCATGATTTTTAAAATTGAAATCTTCAACCAAATATTTTTCTAGATATAGGCATCATTTTTATCATTTACTGTATGTTATAAGTATACTTTATTGTATGTACTTAGATTATAAAGGTGAAATAAAAATATCAAAACTTTTTTTTTTCAATTTTATATTATTCACAACCATGTTATGATTTTACAATTTATTAAAATAAATATTTTTATAATTATTATTTTATAATAATGTTAATATGCTTTGNTATATAAAAATTGTTTTGTTTTTAAAAACAAAGACTACTTGATTATATAAAACTATTCTTTGTATTTATATTTTAAAAGGCGAAGTATTATTTTTGTAAATATTTAAGTGATTTGAAATTATATTATTTAAAATTTAATCACAATAAAAATATAAAATATATTTTAAAAAAATTAACGAAGCAATATACATAACAAAAATAACTTTTAAAATACTGTATTAAATTCGAGGCACTTTTGTTGTTATTAATTCCTTATATAAGGCACTAATATATTTTTTAAAGCTATCTATCGTGATGGTGATGATATTTTTCGGGATGTTCAGCAATATAAAAAATATAAATTAAAGGTCCTACAAATGCAATAATTAAAATAACTGTTAATAAAATCGGCCATGAAAGACCCCAGTCAGCACCATTACAACTAAATTCTGATGATGTAATTTGCTCGGTAATTTCAACATTATTTGGTAATAATTGTATTTCTTCATCAGAAAGTATTTCCTCATCTTTATCTTCGGTTTCTACCTTATATGTTATAGTTGTATTAAAAATTATTTGATTAAAATTAGCTTCATTTGTATCACTTATATCTATTAAATTATCAACTTTAATATTACCATTTTTTATATCATAACTAGTACTAGGAATTGACGATACTGTTGATAATTTTTGATTTAATATATTCGCGTCTATACTATTTTTTGGAAGGTCCATTTCTGGAGAATTATCTCCACTTTTATGTACTGCTGCCATCGAAAATGCACGATAAGGAACTTTAATTGTACGTCGAGCAAATATTTCATTGTCTCGATGTAAATTATTTATACGTTTTAATTCTGCAACCTGAAACAAATATTAAATTTTTAATAAAATTAAATTCTATTTCTTTATATTTTTTAACTTACTGGACAATGGTAACGTAATGATAAAGCCTGAAGAGTATCACCTTCTTTAACTTCAATATCAGTTGTAGGTATTTGTATTTCATTAGATGATTTGATTGTCATCTCAGTATCTTCATTATTTTTATATTTATCTTTGTCATTTTGATTTAATTCCGTAGCACGAAATCTAAATACATATATAAAATTAATTATTTATAAGTTTTTATTTTTTTAAATTATAAATCAACTTACTTTGGTCTTTGTTTCATTTTATAATCTTATACGTATACAATAAGCGTAGGTTGACTTATTTATTATTAAATAAACATTTTTATAAAATTATACGTAATCCAATGACAGCTGTCAAATATTTGATAGTAATATTACGAGTTCATTCATTACATTTGATTACATACAAACAATATACGCAAATTTGAATTTTTAATCGTTGAAAAAATTGCACTTCTTTGTTTTTCAATTTAAATAATTTATTATATATTTTAAAGAACTACCAATGAATGCCTTAAATTTTAAAGCTTTAATTGTACATTCTTTGTAGGTATTAAATATTTAATAAAGTCTATGGAAGGATGTATGTACACATGTGTTTGAATAACTACATGTGCTAATTTTTATATTTGAAATATTTAGTACATATTTTATTAATTCATCATAAATTCATTATATATGAGTTTATTAATGCCTTAAATTTATTATTTAGTTACATTTTATTTGGTTGAAGTCATATTATTTAAAATTTATTATTGTTTTTCTTAATTGTATTTATAATTAATTACTTATTTCATTCAAAATGTTAAATGATGAACAATCAGGGGATTATTTCGAAGCTTATGAAGATTTAGATGTAAGTACTGTATGATAGTAAGGTTAATTTTACGTCTAGTAACTGTCAATACATACAAATACCCGATTTCATTTCACATCATAAGAGCGTAATTGTTGAATACAATGAGTAATATTTCAAAAATATTAAAAATTATGCAAATAATAGACGCGATAGATACAATAGATTTAGTAACAGATTTTGATAAATACGCGGAATTAAACATAAACGCATTAGAAATAAATCCTGATGATGAATTTACATTGGAGGATATTAAAGTTCCTCAAAGACCGCTTCGCGATATGACAAATCCAGTGGAAATGTTTTCAAATGATGAATTTAAAACTAGATATTCATTTTCGAAAGAAACTGTATTACATATATTAGAATTAATTGTTCATGGATTAGAAAGATCCAGTAACAGAGGAAAGCCAGTCCCCCCGTTAATAGAATTATTAATAACAATAAAATTTATGACCACTGGTACATTTCAATCTATGATAGATGATTTACATGGAGTGAGCCAGCCTACTATATCACGTTTTATTTTAAAAGTTTCTACGTTATTAGCAGAACTTAGACATCATTTTATCAAATACCCTTCTGCTGAAGAAACTATGAAATTATCTAAATTATTTTATGAGGAAACGAAAATTCCAAATATCATAGGTTGCTTAGGAGCAACACATGTTGGAATAAAAAATCCGGGAGGACAAATTTCAGAAGCATATTTAAATGAACATGGTTATTATTCATTGAAAGTACAGGTAAATATATTTTTTCAATTAACAGGGTGCATATTTTCAAACATTACTTTGTTTCAGATAATATGCGGCCCTAAGTTAGAATTTCTCGATTTTTTTTGTCGATGGCCTGGCTCAACTCACGAAAGTAAAATTTTTAATATAAGTGATATTAAAAGCAATTTAGAATCTCAAAAATGTCCGGGTTATTTACTTGCAAATTCTTTATATCCTCCAATGAAAAATTTATTAACTCCAGTAAATAATCCAAAATCTGAAGCTGAAACAAAATTTAATAATGCTTTTAACAATACATACAATGTATATAAAGCGGTAGAATTATGGAAAAAACGATTTAAATGTTTAACTTCAATTCTTGCGAATAAAGAAGAAACAACAAGAAATATTATTCATGCAACTGCAGTTTTACATAATATCGCCTTGGAGCACAATGAGCAGTTACCAGATTTTGATGCACATGAACCTTTAATTGAACCAAAGGGAAAAGAAATTAAACGATTATATCCGTTAGATAAACCTTTAAGTCCCGATCTAGTCGCCCTTGAAACAAGAAATAAATATATACAAGAAAATTTTAATTAAAAAACTCAAATGTCTTTTTTTTTAAATAATTTGACAAGTTATATTAGTTATTTTTCGTAACGATATTTCAAATAAATTTATTTATATATCAGGTACATTACTTAATGCTTCAAGATAATCCAAGAAATGAGGCATACAGAAAAGCTATTTTTCAAAACAAGGAATTTATTAAAGATAAAACCGTTCTTGATGTGGGGGCTGGATCCGGAATTTTATCCATATTTTTTGCTCAAGCAGGCGCTTCGAAAGTGTATGCTGTAGAAGCGAGTAGTTTATATAAAATTACTGAAGAAGTCGTAAAGGAAAATCATTTTGAAAATATAATTGAGGTAACAATTATCAATTGATTTATTTCTTTTAAAACAATAATACATCTAATAGGTTATACATAGTAAAGTAGAAGATTTAAAATTACCGAATAATGTAAAAGTTGATATCATAGTTTCGGAATGGATGGGTTTTTATTTATTGCATGAGGGTATGCTTGAATCAGTGCTATATGCTAGAGATACATTTTTGAAAGAAGATGGACTTATATTTCCTGAAGTAGCTACTATTTATTGCGCGCCATGCAGGTAAATATATTTAATATAACAACATTTAATAAAGGGTTATGACAAAAGAATTTCACACAGCATTGCATTTAATTTGTTTTTATTTTCAGTAAAAACATTTTTAGCCAATAAGTTATGTAAATAAAAAATTATTTTAAAAAACTGTTGTTTTATTTATTTATATATTTATTTATGTATTTGTTATACACTTGTACTTTTTTTCTAATAAATACAAATATGTACATTTCTTTCTTATTTATATTTATAGTGTTCCGCAAGTTTATGACTTTTGGAACAAAATAAGCGGTGTATCAATGAAATGTGTAGGGCAGCATTATCGTCATTCAAAATCTCAAAAACCAGAAGTGTTAAACATAAAAAAGGAAGATTTACTTCACGAAGGAACAGCAATATCTTGGTTAGATTTACGGGAAATCACATCAGAAGAAATAGAAACAATTTATAATCAAAACGTTGTTGCTTCAACAAAAAATGGTCAATATCAAGGCTTATGTTTATGGTTTACATGCGAATTTCCTGCATTAAACAATGAGGAACCAGTTGTTTTATCTACAGCACCTGGAGAACCAAAAACTCATTGGAAACAAACTGTTATTGTGTTACCAACAGAAGTTTCTGTGGAAGAAGGGTCTCCAATTGCTTATGAATTGTATTTAAAAAAATCTGGCGATAATAGGAAATATAATATTGAATTAACTATGTTAGATCCTGATAAAGTTAGTCATCCAGAGCCCTGCGATTGTTTCATGACTAAATGTATAATTATAAGAAAGATGTTAGAAGAATATGAAAACGCGGAAATAAATGAAGTACAGGATTAAAATTTGTAATTTTTTTGTCAATAAAAAGTTTGAAAAACCAAAAGGGATAATTATTATTTCTAGGGCATTTAAAAAATTAATATTATCTAATATAGATTTATGATTTATTTAAACTAAAAAATATGTATTTTTTATGAATTTAAAAAAAATAGAGGTATTTCATGTGAAAAATTTATCTTCCCGCTGACCATGAATATAAATGAATTTGAATAGTCTTGCGTAAACCTGTTAAAATTAATTAAATATCTTGTATTCAATATGAATAAAAAAAAGATTTGTATTAGTTTGAATTGGTTTGTCATAGTGAGCACGTCAGTGTAGTATATTGTGATTTCAAATTGATTTTCATATTTAAATGTAAGTTTTTTATTGATATCTGATCCATTTTTAAATATAAACAACATTGAATATATCGTCTACAATGTAAACATATATGTATATATCAACGTTTATAATTTAAACAATCGAATATTTCATTAAATGTTTTTAATATATTTTTAATTTGTATAAATAAGCAGTGAAAAAATTGCTGATGTCTTGTTTGTTAAAACCTACAGACAGGTACAACATATTTCAGATTGCGATCAAATTAAAAATGTAGTTTCAACTTCTGTCATTTCTTTATGGAATGCAAACGCAATATTTTTATTTTTCACGGGCAAGATGATCAATCTTCTATTCACCAGACATGCATTGTCATTCCTCGTCATTTCTTAAAAACCTTTTATGCATTCGAAAATAAATATTATTGATTAAAATGCATTTATGAATCGTAACGTATTTTATCTTGAATATAAAATAGTTAAGTGTATAAATTTAATATGATACTTTGGTTTCGTATTTCGCTAAATAGCTTTATAAGTTTTAAGTATCTAATATACAACGACATCCGAGTATACAGGTTACACGTTTAGTTAAATTAGAAAAGTTTTATAGAATCTCAAACTATTAGAAAAGTGCATTATTTGTTGCTTTTTTATTTTAAATATTAGTATATTTAAATTTTACGTTAATATATTTTTATTTATAAATAATAGCGATTTAAACAAGTTTAAATAAAACATAAATACTTAGTTTATTTAGACTAACATCTCGATATTTATTTCGAATGCATCTTATTTCAACAGTCATCCTGGTTCCATATAAAATAAATAAAAAATATATTTAACAAATTTTTTTTTACTGATTTATTAATCAATATATAATGATTTCGATTTTGTGAAACATATTTTCATTTTAAATACTTTATTGGAATCTGCAATAAAATAAAAATCATTTGTCGTAACAACTGATAGAATCTGCTAAAATAAATATTTTATTTTGTACAATAATTTGTTGTCCTAATTAATAAAATGTAAATTCTTATATTATATTTTTGTACAGATCTTATTTTATGAAATTTTTACCAAAANAGAATCTGCCCTTTGGTTCTTGGTTCATTTTTACAAAATAAAATAAGTAATTTATTTTGAAATTTTATATATTATACTTATGTATAGACCTCCTTTAAATGAATTTTTTGCGATATAGCCTTTTTGAAATCTTTTTATATAAAACAGAAGATGAATTTCAGTTGAATTTAAAATAGTTAACAATTAACAATTTTTATTTATCATAATACTCTCATTGTCAGCTCATATATCGTAATATTTTTTATTAATTAATACATACAGCATCAAATTACAAACACACTAAAATGAAAACAATAGGGTTAGATGAATTTATCTTGAATTAACTAAAGGGGTACCCGCATATCGAAATAGTATTTTCATGAATTCCAATTCCGTCATTTATCATGAAGCGATAGACCACCACCACTGAACAATACATTGACAAGTATGTTGTGTCATATCTACTTTTTATCTTCTATCGAGGCTTAAAATCAGCCACTTGTTTTGTCATTATAATTTTGAAAAAGATTGCATTATGCAGATTATCATTATATGCATTTATGATATAGATCATATTTGCATAAGTAGGTGGTTCTTTTCATATGTATATCCTGTTGTTATAAAGTGCACGTATTGTAATCAGTTTTATTTTATTACTATACTTTAAAGTAAACAAATTTTCTTTCAAATTATATAGTTTTAAATAGATTTAAATAAACTATTTTTTATTATTATCTATTTATATAATCGTAAATGAAATGAAATATTGCTCCGCCTTTTTTTAAATTTGTATTACCGAATTAATTTAAATGAATCCTATTTATTTGAACTTATCCGGAAACTGTATCATTTCTCTTGGTATTTAACGAATTATATAGTTGTCATTTGTATGAATGAAATATTGCATACAATAGAAATATGATTTTCAATGGATGTATATTCAAAGTAACGTCACATGCGTAAATATAGTTATTTATCACTGCAGCAAATTGAATATGAACAAGTGTTGAACAAAAATATATTATTTGTATTTACATACGAAATAATATAGTGTATGTTTCTTTTATTTTTAATTCTTTCATGTGTATATGCCATATTGTTCTACAATATTTGTTATGAAGTTATTGTTATATTATAATACAAAGTTATTTTTTCTTGCGACAAAAACGCTTTGAGAATATAAAATTTTCAGTACTCTTAAGGTCAAAAAATGTATTGTCAAATATCCCTTTAAGAAATAAAATAATGAAATAAACGAATAATTCGAGTTAAATAAGGGAATAAAACCCCGCGGTAGTTTTTAACAGGGAAGATAAAAATCGTGATTAAAAAAAAATGGATTTTTTAAATTTAAATCAGATTTTTTAAGTTCGTAAAAACAGGTATTTTGAATTACATTTTTAAATATTATGAATACTTCAAAGTTATTATTCAAAAATTTATAAGAGTTTGATTGTATAAGATGAATTAGGACCAAATAAGGACATAATATTGAAAATTATAAAGTCACTTTTATGCGCCACTTCGTCTTCAGCTTGTGTTGAGCGAGTTTTGTTCATCATTTGGACTTGTGCATTAAAAATTTAGAAACTGATTAGGAACTGAAAAGGCTGGAAAACTGGTCTCTTTTTTTTTAAACATTTTAATAATTATGTACCACTAAATTAATAAACGTTTCTTCTTTATTTTTGTTATTTGAATTGTTCTATTTTCATATTAAAATATTTATGATTGATTAAAACATTTTTTTTTATTTTTTCACTATGATTTGTTTGTATTTTTTAATTAATAAATACATATACAATAATAAAAAATTTTATTCTTTTGTTTAAATTTAATTTATTAAAAAAAATCATTGGTTTAAATCTTCTAACTTTGGTTTTTATTAGTGATGTGCCGGATATCCGTATCCGTATCCGTATCCGCGGATATCCGAGGAAGAAGAAAGATCTGTGTCCGTTAATTTTTAGCGGATCATGAACGGATCTTTTACATTATTAAATTTTATTACAAATTCGAAATTCTAAATAAAGGTGATTAGGTAGCAGTAAAATATACTNATCTGTTTTGTATAAATTACATTTTCTAAATTTTATTGAATCGACTTAAAACTAATATTCCGCGTAAATCGAGGGTTGATTGCACTGTTTCATGTAAAGTAACTTGCAATTTAATAAATCAAATAAATTTACTAATTTATTCTATTTTTTAAATTTTGCTTCAATAAGATTTTTAGTAAATCTTATATTTTAAATGTACACTCTTATTATTCATGATAAAAATTAACATATTATAAATAATGGACAGTTGTCCCTTCATATATGCGACACTTTTGTCCGGTAATTTTTGACAAAAACTAAATTAATTAAATTACTAATCTGTCAATTTTTTATATTATTTTAAATATTTTTAACGATCAAAAATAACATTATTAAAAGTCACCTGTCTCTTAATTTACGCGATACTTTTTTTACCCGGATATTTTTTATGAAAAATAAATTAACAAAGCCTAAAAATATAATTTCGAAGCTGTTTCAAAAGTAACAAGTGTATACAATATACCTTCTTATTACACGGTGTTCTTAGAATGCTGTTTCTATATAAAGCAAAGCGACAATCGTTACAGCTCTCCTATAACACGATTTTCCTACAAAAAATTAACTATCTTACTAAATTTATATATATATTTCGATAACTTATACTAGTTTTTACTTCCAATATTTGCAAATACTTACAATAAATGATCATTTAAAAATGTGTTAAAGAATATCTATATTAAGAACAAAAAATGATTAAAAAAAAGATGAAAAAGTAATTATAATTTAGCATATTTATTGGCACACAATTAAAACCGGTGTTTTCAAAGCTAAAGCATAATGAACCAGATTATATTGGATTTTTTTTATTTAATAAATTTTTAGCAATATATCTATGTTCACTGCACAGTGTTGTAATATAATATGCCCGCATTTATAAAAGTGACGCTCAACTCTAGCTTGTTAATGAAGTTATCAAAACGAGTTCTTTATATCATTAATGAGCTTGTCCATTTAGTTAGCACGCATGTATTCTACATAGTACGAACAACATACATGCAGGAATCTTGTGCAATGCATTTTAAATAATTATCTAAATTAGTTTAGTTGTTTTATTGCACCGTTGTGCGCTTTTTTTTACTTTATTATTCACAAGTTTATAAAGAAATCTGGTTACAATGTTAATTGTTACAGTTAAAAACAAAAATGGCATATTAAATAGAACAATCTAAAATTTTTATCACAGTTTTTGATTTATTGACTCTTTTGTTTATTCTATTTTACAATCGTCGTGTTTTTGTTTGTTCTGCTCTAGATTTTAAATTTAAGAAGTTTTTTTCTAAATATTACTTATACTTGTTATTTATTTAAATCTATTTTATCAATAAATATTGAGTGTTTTATTGTTTTAAATTATATTATTTACTAATTATTATGATCAATAATTTATTATGTTTTATTATATTATAATAATATAATAACTTTTACAATAATAAACAAAGAAAACATTAATGTGTTCATAAAAACTCAATCATTATTATTTTATTACTTAAAAAGTTCATTTTGACTTTGATATTTCTTTAAATTAAAAATTAAGTACAATGTCAAATCATGTACCTATATTTGAATCTATAGATACGACAATTTAAATCATACTGTTGCTTTTAAAGTTAGTTTTAGAATTCAAATTTATTCCTGCAACTAATGATATTTTTTATATTATATATTTTTGAAACTTACAAGAAAAAATCTTTAGATAGAAATACAGATACAGTATTTAGATATTACATTGTAACTATAAAATTAATTACTATAAAAAATATAATATTCCTTTTTGATCTAAATAAGTTTTTGTTATAGAATTTTACTTACTATGGTCTTTTTTATAAAAATCTGAAACAGTTTTGTATTTAGAAATTTTTATAAAATAATCTTTACAAGGAACATATGTAAATCTAAAATGATTTAATGTGAGAAAAATGGCTAATTAACAATGTTGAAAATATAAAATCACAGAGTTAAAGACTAAAATTCGCACTAAAACTTAATCACCGATGCGGTAATAAAGGTAATTACCTCAGTGTAGAAAATAGTACAGCGATTTTATTATCTTACAAAACGACTTTATTTTCGTTATGCAGATAGTTAGCGAGATAGTGACTTTATATTCTCGAATTACAACTTTATCCTAACTCATATATTGTGTAATTTATGCTCAAATTATACGCAATTCTTTCTAGTCATTTATTCATTACTTTAAATTTATATTTCCACGTTTACGACTGAGGAAAATTATAGTTTCATGTCATGATTTTAGGTTTTTGTTTTGAAATTCTCGATGTCAGTGCTTGTTAATTTATTTATTGGAACAAATTTGAATGATTTTGTTTTATGAGAGGTCTTTTTATTAGAAAATATGTACGTATGTCTATCTAAATATGTATATGCCTGAAAGGAAAAACAAATCTAACGGATTCAAAATAGAAAAGGATAATAAATGTGTGTGGAGATTTAGTTGCGGCTTAAATGCGTGTGTGTATGTGTAGGTAGTGAGTGAGTAAGTTAAGTGCATGTGTCTGTGTGTTAGTAAATGTGTGTCGAATGTTGTGTCCGATGATGAATGCACCCGCTGATTACAATATTCGCGATTTCCGTGAATTGTAGAGCTGAACAGCATCCACGTTTGCATCCGCGAGCGCTGTGGCGTTAAGCGTCGCTCTCTTATGGCTCTAACTGATGGCGGACTAGGCGGCGGGACGAGACGGGGGTCGCGCTGGGTGGTCCGCGGTGTGGCCGCACGTCGTGTGTGGCTCACCCCCTCAGTCTCTCCGCAAGCCCACAAACTGTAGCGCAACGAGAAGACGAAGGCTTACCTGGTGTGGCGCGACTCACTCAGACTCTCTCCAAGTTCTTCTTTCCTATCATCTATACAACCGCGACAGTGTGCATCATCTTTGATTTCTTCCCCCCTAACGCCACCACCCACCAAATCCATCCCTCTCATTGTCATCATTAACGTAAAGGGATGTATACCACTAAAATATTTTATAAATCGCATAGTAAACTTGAATGGAATGAGCTTTGCTCACCTGTCATACACTATAAGAATATTTTTTGTTTGGTTGTCGACAAAATTGTCATATCGTGCGAAACAAATTACTTTCTTGTTCGACACGAAAAAAATTACAATTTTTTACGCCATATTTTCGCGTTACAACTTACATTATCTAAAAATGTTAATGTTCTCTTTTTTCGTCGACAAATTATCAAAATTATACATCAAGTAAAGAATTCATCTTCCGTGGATGAAATAAATGCGAATGGACCACACAAAACATTATTATTTTAGTGCTTAATGTGGGATATATAAATGATTAAATTGATAGGTACATGTCTGTCAGAGAAATATGCGAGCAAACATTAAAAAAACATTATTGAGAAACATGTGGAACTAATCAAAGAATGAAACTAAAATTAGTGAATATTACGTTCACTGTCTACTAATGGACTTTGAATGATGCAAGATCAAAGTTGTTATATGGGCCATTGGCAATCGATGAATCATAATTTTTTTTACAATAATAAATAATATTTAACAATACGTTTGTCACACAGCATTGGTGAAAGCTTCAAGTTCAAATAAAAAGTCTATGAACAATGACCTGACATTTTATGTTCTATACATATATATTACTGCAATTACTTTCCAACTCATGATTTACGGGGTTACTGCTTTATATCATTTCAATTTTATGAGTCTCTATTAACATTTATATGTATTATTACTTTTCCAAACGTCAATTATTGAGAATTATAAATTAATTAAATATTTTAAATCATTTCCGTTAAAAGTATAAGGTATATTTTAGTAACACTTTCATACACGTGTTTTGATGTATTTTAGTAGATTTCCTGTTGGCAGACAATCTGCTACTTATATTGTTTTATTTTTCAAAACATGCCCCGAACACAAGCCTATATTTTTCGTGTATAATGCGCACCTTAATTGCTTACAGACCACCAGGCTGACCGCACAGACTTCGCGCCCACTTTACCCCGCGTATACATATTCACTTTTGATGCGCTACAGATAAAAAATCATAATAATTACGAACACACAAATAAGTTAATGAGTAACAAACAATATGGTTTTATTTTTCAATAATAAAAAAATTCACAGACAATTGTTTCATGCAATTTATCTGAAAATTTGTACATAATTGAAATAGTTTTTTCTACGGATAGAAACACCGTTAGATAACTGCATTGAACGAGATTATTTATTTTATGATATCAACGTGAGTTGTTACGGTTCATTTGAAATAATAATAGTTTAATTAAATCATAATTTGCTAAATGTATCAATTTAAATGAAAGTTTTTTATTTATTAAGTCGTTCAATGCAACTATTTTGCATTCACTATACAGCAACAAACACACTATAAATATTTGTAAATCTATACAATTTATATATAATATATATTCTAGTTTATAACAGTTTTATATACATGGTTTCAAAAAAATTTATAAACAGAACTGCTATGTGTATTCATTATTCAGATTTAGTAATAATAATACCAATTTTCTCGGCAATTCTATATAAGCTAACCTCTTGTTTTCATTATAATTCAAAAGCATTATATAGAACATTTGAATATCTTTGGTTGTTTTGTAAATAATAACTATGGTTGTAATTGCGGTGTTTATAATTTAAAGCTACATAAATAAATTTCTATAATACAGTCACTGGACTCGGTTGTCACAAATAATAATGTACAAATTATCGTAAAATCATTCATTCTTATTAACACAGCACACACTAATTATTTTACTGTACAACATTTTTTAACATTCCTTTAGTATTCTTCACATTTTTTATCAAAAAAAAATCAAATAAAAATTTGTACTTTTAACGTTAAAAACTAGGAACTTTACAATTTAATTTAAACGAATTACTAAAAGAATGTTTGAATAAAATAATCAATAATTAAAAAGACTAAAACACGACAATACTGATGTCAGGTTGTACGAGGTAGATAAGTTTGAACATTGTCAAGTGATTTCATCACCATCACCGCATGGACATCTTTTTAATATTAAAATAATTGTTAAATCTGACTAAAATATCAAATTAATACTGCAGTAATGTGATAAATCCGTTTAGAAATAATTTAAGTAGATAGCCGAAGTGATTTATTTAATTAATAATTAGTATGAGTTATGTTTCGTTGAAATATTATTTCACATACACTCTGATTTCAATCAGTCTCTACGGCGGTGTTTACTAAATAAATATTTATCTAATAATTTTTAACGTTTCACATATATTTTAACTTTACGGCTATCTTCAATTGAAACACTATATTGGAATGGAAAATATTCTAAACAACGAGCAATGGTCACGTTTGAACAGACAAAAATAAAGCCAACACCAGAACGATTAAAGAGCTAACCATGGTGGCAGCTCCTGCAGGTTTAACCGTCGTTGTAGTCGGTGGTTCCGTGGTTTCAATATGGAAGCATAATTTTGCCATATTGTGTTGTATCCGTGGACAATCGTAATCTTCATTTCCATCGCACTTGCAATTGCTTAACTTCGCAGCTTTTTCTTGCCGTCGCAAAATTGAAATTGAATTCATACACCGGTGAGTGCATTTCTTACCGTGGAACATTAATCGGCAATAACGATTGTAGTAATTTAATGCTGTTGTACATTGTGTATCAGCCGCGCAGATCCATTGAGCAACGCGGCATGAAACCACGGTTTCATTTCTATTTGCAATTGCTACTTGCGGTCGGCAAATTTCAACACGTTGTTTTGATTCCACGCAAAAATCGTCACTGCATTCGCACTGAAATTAAAATTTTTATGTTAGGAATTTATTTATTTCAATTCTGAGAAAACGCAGTTTAAATTGAAACTCATTTGATAGTTAAATGACGTGTGAACAAGTTGTAAATGTGTAAATTGCAATGTATAATACGATTCAATGTTTTCTAAAGTTAGAGTCAGATATTCAGACGGAGACTAAACTAAAATTAGAAACATTATGAATAAAGTCTAGTCAAATGGAGTGAGTGGTTGTTGACCTCTGTGTTTAGTACAAGCTTCAACAACTGTGTATTAAACTAAACGAAGAGATATATATTTTTAGTGGCCATGCACTTATACTTTGAAACATTACGTACTGTTCAAATTTTAAAGTATGTAAATAAATTATCGAATCTATTACTCACAAACACTTGTGATAATTACTTTAAGTTCTTGGTGAATCGTTTTTGAACGACGCTCAAGTTGAAATTAATTTCAAGTAGTCAAACTAAATTTGTATAAATTTATGAGTTACATGCATATCCACTAAACGGCACCGAACAAATGCGAAAGTTTTAAATGAAATATTACTCTAGATTCTAATTTTATGTCTATTTCAATAAAGCAAATTAAAAACCTATTATTGTTTTATTTTAATCCTTAATACATCCTGCGTATAAAAATTAAATATAATCTCTCCTTAATATATGTAGTCATTTCACTTTAATATTTTAACTTTTGGTTTGGATAACCTCGAGATGACAAACTGAGGGTACTTCCATACTAAATATGGGAGTATCCTCTCTTCGAAGTCTCGAGGTCATTCAATTCAAGTTTAAAGTTTCGCGTTCGTGTTTTGTTTAATTTAATTATATACACACGTGTTGCTTTATAATTTATTTCATTTATAGCATAGTTGTAAAGAAACTAGCGCCAATTATTGCATACATGCTAATTCTTAGTACAAATAAATTGATATTTTGGTCAAAAATAATTAAATAAAGACTTACCGTCATCAAATCTTTTCCTTCATCCGTGCTAGTCAAAGCAATGAGAGCAAATTGACACGTTTCTGGGCACGTACGTGCAGGAGATCCTTGTAGGACGGATGAACACCCTACGAGATAATTTTGTAGGGCTCGTCCACATCCAGTACGGTAGGCGCATTTGAGACGCGCCTCCTCACAAGGTACTCGACTCCCACCTAATAATGTGGTGGCTGCCACCACGGTTTTACCACACGATGATGCTATGAAGATTACTGCCGCCGTCAAAACCACCGTGGCATGAGCATAACGCCACATGGCCTAAAAAAAAATACAATGTTAGTGACAATATTAATTATTATTTTATCGGAGGTAAAAATAAATATAAAGAAACAAATTATATTTATAGATATAAATATTTCTACAAGATTAATAACGAAATTAATTGATATTACAAACAAACTATAAAATGCAACTTCCGTAAACAAGTAATAATTGAAAACAATACATAAAATTTCTAATTTACAATTAAAATTAAATCCCATAAATTGTTTAGCAAATGTAATTGATAATTGACATTTATTATTTTGCTATAAATCTGACTTAAATACAAATAAATGAATATCTAAATAAATTAACATACTTTTAAAATGTATTTATCGTATAAAGTAAATATTTCATTAAACCACTTAGTATTACACTTAAGTTTTTTTATATAAATATAAAATAAACATTTCG
Source organism: Pogonus chalceus (assembly GCA_002278615.1). Lineage (NCBI taxonomy): Eukaryota > Metazoa > Arthropoda > Insecta > Coleoptera > Carabidae > Pogonus > Pogonus chalceus. The sequence goes on from NEEE01003219.1 coordinate 47,525, forward strand.
TTTAATATATACAAAGAGTTGTGAGTTTATAAATTATAATTTAAAAGTAAAATTATCTCACCGCAATATTATAAATTAACTGATATAAAAATATGATAATGCGCGAAACACGGTTAAGTGTTTTATGATGAAATGGACGCAAATTTTTCGTATTTGTAAGAGTTTTATTCAGTTGCATACGTGACAAAATACATGTATCCCTAAGTGCAAAATAAAAAGAATATGCACTAACGTACTTGATAAAAACTGTTTATCTACAACTATTATTAGCTAGAGTAACGATAGCAAATAGGTAAGCAATATGGGTACTCATTCAATTACTGGAAAAAAAAAAAATCATAAATCAACTATAATTAATTTTACGCACAATTATAAATGAATTTCAAATCAATTATAATAGAACTTTCAACGTGAAAAATGATTACCTATTGTATTTTGAAAATCACATCAATTTTCAATGAAATTGATTATTTTTGGTGGTATGTTCACATGATTTTTAATCACAACTGACCAGTAAAATGAATAATTACAAATGAAATTTCTTTAAACATCAATTAAATTACCTTTTCATATTTCGAAAACAAAATTACAATTTCTATAGCGTACATATTTTTTAATTGCTTGTTTTATTTTATATTACAAAATTTTGAATGTAAAGCTGTTGTTTCTATAAAACAAAAAAACTATTATATTTATTATTATTCTATTGTTTTGTAAATACATGAAACAAAATATGAACATACATATTCAAGTTCTGATATCAATTGTTTATTTTATTTTTAAACAATGTAGAATTAAAATACTCATAGTTAAAATTGTATATAATTTACAATTAATCAAGATCTCTCAATATTTGTAAATTTTTAAATTTCTTCTTTCTGTTTTAATTTTATTAAATCTACAAAGTAATAAACAGTATTCTAGTACAGCGTGTTAACATTATAACAACTGCAAGTATATGGAACTTAAGAACCACCCCATTTTACCATCAAATTTGAGGGATGATTAAACCTTTTAAATATGTTCTTCCGTCAAAAAATAAAAATACGTGTTGCTTAGATTTGAGAGTAGAATATCATATTTAAAGTAGACAGCAATCTTGAACCTTCTTTGTAAGTTTTATTTTCTATGTTAAACCAAATATATACTTTAGTTGATTAAAAACATTAAATAATTGTTATCTTCTATGAAAATCTTCAATTTTATTTAAAAATGTTATAAAAAGAAGCCAGAAACGGGGGTTTAAATATTATTTGGCACATTATCTTTAGAGCGTTATAGAAATTCGCGTTATCCAGGAAATCAAATGTAGTTTTATTTGTAGTAACTTATTGGAAAAATGCAGAATAAATTCTTAATTAAAAATTATTTGGCGCATAATCTTTAGAGCGTTATAGTATTTTTATTTT